>CAUYUJ010016870.1:251976-258931 GCA_963575745.1 Prorocentrum cordatum | reverse complement strand
CGCATTGGAAGCAAAATTGCACCATCTGCAAGTATCTGGAGCGATCTCGAAATCCTTCTTGGGTCGCCTGCGGTTCCTTTGGAGCCATCTTCGGCCATTTCGGGCGCCCCACCGAACCCCCGCACACGGATTCACTCTTCTGGTCCACGTCCTGCCCCAGGGGGGGGCGGGGGGATGGGCCGTCCACCCTGCCAGGGAGAAACGCGCGGATAAGCTAGCCCGTTAAACCACCACCCACGCTCTGCATGGCTGGTGGGATTTTTCCACGGCCGCCTCGGAATACTATCCCGGATTGTGATTTCTCGATCGGGAATTCAAAACGGATTTCCAAAATTCCAATTGTGAATTTTTTGCCCCGTGAAACCGCCACGTGGAATTTATTTTCCGGGTGTCCTACCTGCATTTTTCAGCGCAGTCAGGAGGAGTAGTATCTTTTCGAAACACTGCAAAGCTGACCGCGCCAACGGAGAAAATCCACACCAAGATTCGGGAGGAATTCAAAAACGCAAAGTTTTTAACCCACTTCCCCGAAAGTTTGCACATAACCTTAAACCGAAGGCCCGCGGCTCCCGGAGCCTGGAAGCGAATAACAGGGAGGGGGGCAGAGGGAGAAAGTGCACGGGACGAAGAAGTTCACAAGGGAAGTGGGAGGGGGACCTACGCCACAAAGGATGAAAGATCCGGGCCGCCGAGCAGGGAGACAGGAATCCCAGCCAACCTCGTATTAAAAAAGCCGGCTGAGACGGTCGGTGACGAAGTAATTCGTCCAAGCCCACTCTTCCCCTTCATAGACACGGTTCCCCATTTCCCCGCCCAATCCTTCCTGCGCGGGAAGGTAGCCGCGGGTCGTCGGAGCGCCCAATACGACCCAAAATGTATCCGAGATGGCTGCAAGGAGCCCAGATACGCCTCCAATATCGCTCAATGCATCCCAGGACGATTCCGAAGAGCCTCCAACATGCCTCTGAGTCGTCAAGACCGCTTCAAGACGGCCCCGCGTGCCCTTCGAGCTCTCCAAGGAGGCCTCCAAGACAAAAAAGTGAACGCCAATGCGTGCTATGTGTTATGTCTCGCCGCCTTTTCGTTTTCCATGGGCTCTTGAGGCCTCAAGATGGCCACGCTGGCCTGAGATGGCCCTCCAGAAGAACCCGACAGGCCCCAAGACGGCGCCGAGAGCGCTCAAGAGCAGCCGAAGAACGTCCCAAGAGAGCGCCAAGAGGCGACGTGGGCGGCTCCAGAGAGGGGGCGCTGCAAGGACCCCCCCCCCGTACTCTTTGACTGACGGCGTTTCCAAGATGGCCCCGAGAGGGCCCCCAAGGCCTCCAAGACGGGCCCACGAGACCCCGAAGAGGATCTCAAGGAGGCCCGAAACAGCCTCAAGAGGACCCCGTAGGCTCTCCCAAAATGGCTCCAAATTAGCTCCACAATGGCCCACAAATCACTCCAAGGGGCTTCTAACAAGAGCCGTGTGCGAAAAACAAACAAAATCCTCCATGATTGATTCTGGCCGTCGTCGTGACTTTTTCTCTCCCATCCTTCCTTTTCCTACTCCTCGTCCTCATCCCGCCCCTCCTCCGTTTCCTCGTCGTCCTCCTCCTTGTCCTCCTTCTCCGCTGCTGTTAATCCTCCGGTTCCTCCTGCGCCGTCCTCACGTTTCTAACGTAGACAGCGTCGCCCTCTTGGTTGAGCACCATGCTGGCACACGTTTCTGATGAACACAATTTGCCTGGGCACCGTCTCTGGAACTGCTTCGTCCTGAGCGTTCTTACCCCCATGTCCTCCTACCTCCCCCATGCCCCCCCCACCTCCCCATCTGGCACATTCCTACATCCTCGTTTACGAAAGGATGCGGCGCACTGGTGTTCTGCGCGGATCACCAATGCGGTTGCTACCTCCCCCTGGCTCCTCGTAACCCTCCTCCCCCCCTCAGGTCCCTCATCATCCTTCCGACCTTCTGATGCTCTAGCATGTTGCTGTTTCCTCCAGCACGCGTCCATCCTTCTGCTGTTCCTCTTTTTTCGTTACTACTGGTCCTTCGCCACCATATTTGTTCCGTCGCTTCCTCCACCTCCTCTTCCTCCTCCCGTACAGAACCAGTGAAAACGCATTCGGTTCGCTGCGGCGCCGCGTGCTGCTACACATGCTGATCGAGGCAACTCGCCTGGCGATTGCTTTTGCCTTGGCTGGCGGAAACACGCGAGGCGTCGGAAATGAAGGCAAAAAGGCAGATGAACAGTATAATCCCGCGGACCACGGCCGAAACGCGTCAGAACATATGCGAGGAAACAGGTCTGCAAGTTGTTTTGGACCCTTACAAAGCTTGTCTTGGGACCCTAGGGCCTGCTTGCAATCCTTCTCGGGACCTGCTGGTTTGTGGTTTTGTCTGCAGTTGGACTGCGGGCGGAACGCGGGCGCCGCTTATGCAGCATTCCATTGTTCGTTTTCCTCTGAGGGCATCCGCAGTGGATTTTGTGCGCGTTTGTTTTTTTTGTTGAGCAGATCAGTTCAATAAGATCTGTCGTTGTTCGGCACGAGACCACTAAAATGAAATTCGAAAAGGAAAAAATATCCACGCGTCCCTTCATAGCCCTTGGCGAAGCCAAGAAGTTTAGAATTGCTCGTTTGGAGCGCAGGGCCCGCTGGAGAGCTGCGACGGGGCCCGCGGGGCCCTTAATCGTTGCGCTACGCGAGCTCGGATGGGTTGGGATCGAACCTGGTCTGTGGGAGGCCCCTGACAGGAGCGAGCGGAGGTTCGATCCCGACCCGGGCGGGGCCCTGGCCGAGTCGTGCGAAGCATTCGGCGAGACAATCACCCGAATGCAATGGACCCAGGTGGGGCAACATGCTGAAGGGGCATCGTTGGCGAGAGGGGGAGATCTCACGATGCCTCGCATTAATGTCGCCCGCATGCGCAACGAAACTGATGTTTCAGGGGGCATGGGCCTTCGAGAGCGTGGCCTATTGGACCCATTGGATTGGGGCCCGTCTTCGCCAGGCTGGGTGCCAGACCGACGGACTGCGTAAAGTGTGCGATCTAGGTGCGCATGACAACATCAGGCACCGATTGTACGAACGCCCTGCCATCTCGCAATGTGAACGCCCATGGGTCATCAGGACCCAAGGACTGTGCGGGAGAGCCGCTAGGGAGCTCGATCAAGATGCGAACGCTGCCCTGTGGTTGCAGGGCATCGTCTCTCCCAGCTGGAATTCGGTCTCGCCGCCGTCTGTCTGGGGAGACCACCGCGCCTGGAACGTGCGAGCCGTCGACGCCCCGTGCCCCACCCTCGGCCCAAGCGGAGCCCCACCCTCGGGCCACGCGCGCGTTGCTGCCAACGTGGCGTTCATGGACGGATCGGGGTCGTCTTCGGGCCGACGCGAATGCCGTGTTGGGTGGGGGGCTATATCCAGTAGGGGCCAGGGATCTCCACCTCCTCCTCCCCCCCTGGGCTCGACCCCCTCGGGCGCCTCCCTGACCCCGGGGTGATGCGGAGGAGTCGACGGTAACCAATATGTTCCAGCATCGGAAATGGCGGCGCTGCGGTGGGGCCTTTCTCTCGCGCGAGGTGACGCGGTAATTGACACTGGCGCCCAGGTTGTCTTTCTTTGATGGCTGGCACCAAGGTAGATTTGCAGACGCCCAGCGGAAGTTTACGGCGCTGGTGTGAGCGCGTGGCGGAAGCTTGGCGGAACCGCGAGGGACCGGTTGTGCTTCGCAAGTGCTACAACCATATAGATGTTGTCCCCCACCGTCGAGTGGGCCAATGCCCAGCAGTTTCGAGAGGCAACGACGTGGCTGACAGTTTTGCGCAGCTTGGGGCGGAGGAGGCCTCGCGGGCGATCCGCTCGGAGGTCTTCGCCTTGCGCGCGGACGATGCCGTAGCCACCCGCGCCCGCCTGCGGACGGTGGCGCTGACAGCTTGGCGGGCGGCGAAGGCCGCTGGCAGACAGGGCCGCCCCGCCAGGGTAGCGCCCGAGGCGGGAAAGGGGGGGCCTCTAGGCGTGTGCTCGAGCTTGAGAAGGCGTTTGGGCACGTCTTGGGCCGTTTGGGCCCTGGGAGCTGGGCTTGCCGCGTGTGTCGGTTGGACCCTGGCAGGGGTTCGCTGGTTGACGGGCTCGAAGGATCGCAGGGGTTCGCTGGTTGACGGGCTCGAAGGATCGCGCTGTAGTGGGGGCCCCCTGAGTAGAAACCGCAGCGAAGCTGGAACCCTTGCCCTGGTGCCCCCCCAACTCACTAGCCCAGTCTGTACCCGAACCGCAGAAGTCCACAGCTCCCACGTCTGCGGGATGTTGCATGGACTGGTTTGGTGCTGGAAGTGCGGTCACTACGCGAACGTGGCAACCGAGATGAGTAGGCTCTTTTCGCTGACGGAACCGTGTTTGAAGGTGTGCACCCCCTCGGGCAAGAAATACATGAACCGAATTAAGAAGGGCCTCCCCCCAAGCTAGGAAAGCCCTGTCCGATCCCAGTCCGTGCCGAAGGGAGGGAATTCTTGGTGGGGCAGGGAGTTGCCAACTCCTTCTGTAAGAAGCGTAAGAAGACCCTGAAGCAGAGTTCTACTGTGGGCCACCCCCACAGGGGGGTTCTGATAGCCAGCTGCGTCAACGATGCTGACCCGCTCCGATCCAATCTCCCCGATCTCCTCCTCCTCATCCTGCTCTTTTTCCTCCTCATCATCATCTTTTCGCCACCGAGAGTACCTTTGGGAGGCCGATTCTTGGGCGGTGACACGCCCGAGAGTCACCGATCGGGATCGGATATTGTGTTTGGTCAGCGTTCGGGTCGGATGAGTCTTTTCAGGTGATGTCTGGAAGGCCCGAGTGCTAACCTGGTTCGCCAGTGGCCCTTGAGGATCACGGCCGATTGGTCAAGTCAGTGTTCGGGCGGCTCCACTGGCATTCAAGCAGTTCCTTCGGAATGCAGTGCTGATGTGGTTGTTTTCGTTTTCTTACCCGGGGTCGAGGATCAAGGATCCTTGATACTTTGGGCTTCTTCTGGCTTCCGGGGAACACCGGACTGGCGACCTGCTGGGGGCCCCAGTCGCCTGATCTGACGTCGTGATATTATGTAGGAGGAGGAGGAGGAGGAGGAGGAGGAGGAGGACGGGGAGAGGGAGGAGGGGGAGGATGAGGAGGAGGAGGAGGAGAAGGAGGAGGAGGAGAAGGCCGATCAGGAGCAGAGGAAGGAAGCAGAGGTGGGGGGAAGAGGAGGCGGAGGGGGGAGGAGGGCGAGGGAGAGGGCGAGGAGGTGGAGGGCGAGGGGAGGAGGCGGAGTGTAGAAGGCTCGTTTTTATTTAGCAGCGTCGGGCTCGGGAGGGGGGCCGCTTGCGTCGGAGGAAGGAGGGGGCACGCCACCACCACCACCACCACCACCACCACCACCAGCACCATGGTGCCACCTCCAGCGAGGGGAGAGCATGCTGCTAGGCATGGAACGAATGGCAATGAGACGTGTAAGGGATGAGGCAATGATGTCTCTTTTGGCTATGGTGCCAAGTCGTTCCCCACACCTCCCATGTTCAGGAATTTGACGAAAATGATGTCATGGTGCGATGGGTTCGGGTGCGTTCCAAGAGTTCTGGGGTATTTGGGGGCCCCGGTTTCTTGAGCGCGTGCGGAACAAACGTGACGTCGGGTTTCAGGGGGCTCAGCGCGGATCTCTTGGATCGGCGCTGGGCCCCACCCCCTGTGCGCGCGGAACGCGCCAAGGGCCAGGGGCGGTGCCGGATTCGCCGCTTGGGGGAGAGAGCATGTTGCTACGCATTGAATGAATGTTTATGGGAAGCGTTAGTGATGAGGCTATGATGCCCCTTTCGATTTTGAGCGGGCTACGATGCCCAATCGTGCCCCCCACGTCCCGTCTTCAGGGATGGTGTGATGGGAAGACGGGCCGCGACCCCGGCATTGCACGTACGATGTCAGGTTCGTGGGGACCTGGTTCGACCCCCACAACCCTTAGGATGGAAGATCCGAAGGGTGTGACGCTTCATGGCGGTCCTCATTGGTAAGGCCCTCACTGGTAGGAAGGGATTGGGATACCTGAGAAGGGCAGTTAGAGTATTGGAAACCTGCCCCCAGCCCGTGCACGAGACAACCCTCGATCAAAAGGAGCGGGGGGTCCACAGGCGGGGAGTCACGCCGCAGCCGCCGCCACCTCGCGGCGTCACGTCCCCGTCGAACACCTCGCTCCTATTCCCCTGGGGAACCCTTTCAAGAGGCAGCACGAGCCTCTTGGCCGCGCCCCCCACGCGGCCCAAAGCCGCCACCCCCGACAGCATCGAGTCTCCAACCCCTGAATCAAGCGAAGGCCCAGAGGACAAGATGAACCACCGAGATGCGGCCACGGGTCGTGCTGGTACCGCTCGTGTTGCTGCACCCATTCGTATTGGTAGTCCAGTCGAGCTGGCAATACGCGTGCGTCGCCGCGGTGCTGCAGATTCCGTCGTACTGGTAGTACTCGTGCTGGTGCTCGCACGCGTATTGCTTGCTGGTGTACCATTAACAGAAAGTTGAACGCAAATGCCTATGATGGTCGTTCCTCTTATCACGAGCTTTTATGATGATCTGGCATTGGGTGCGAGGTGCTTGTGACGGCCCTTGTGGTTGCCTATGATGGTGGCACTGGAGGACCAGCAATTGACGAGGCTTTCCCGAGCTGGGGATGCGGGATGTCTCGAGCGAGAGGGGGGCGACAACACAATCAGGCGGACCCCTCGGGCTGCTTTGTCGCTGGTCGGGGTGGTGTCGCCTTCTATTGTTCTTATTTGCGGGCCCCAAACTATCAGAAAGCAAGCCAGAGTGAAAAACTGGTTCTGGGTGTCAGGTTGAGCGTTTCTTGTGCCCACATCAGTTTAACACATAATAACTGAAAACACAGCATCGGATGTGTGCGTCTCATGTCTCTTCTCCCCTGACCTTCTGCTCCCCCTCCTCCTCCTGTTCCTCCTCCCTCCACGTC
>CAUYUJ010016870.1:206976-246976 GCA_963575745.1 Prorocentrum cordatum | reverse complement strand
GAGGAGGAGGAGGAGGGGAGGCAGGAAGAGTGGGAGGAGGAGGGAGGGGAGGAGGAGGAGCAGGAGGAGGGCAGGAGGAGGAGAGGAGAGGAGGAAGAGGAGGAGGAAGTGAGGAGGAGGAGTTGGAGGAGGAGTGCAGTATTGGGAGGAGAATGAGAGCGCGGCTGGAGGAGGAGAGGGAGTAGAAGGAGAGGGAGGAGGGAGGGTATGATAGGAGGCGTTGAGGGGGGAGGAGGAGGAGGAGGAGGAGGGAGGAGGGAGGAGGGGGGGGCAGGAGCAGGGAGGAGGAAGGAGGAGGAGTAGGAAGGAGAAGGAGAGAGGGAGGAGGGGATGATAGGAAGTGAGGAGGAGGGGGGGCAGGCGCGCCTGCGGGTCGAGAAGGGGCTCGGGTCCTCGCGCCGTCGCGGGAGGCCGAGCGGAGTGGAGGCTCCCTCCTTCCTGCAGGCCTTCCCGTCCGTCCCCGGGCCTAAGGTCAGAGTTGGTTAGCATGCCCCCATCCCCACCAGGCCATGGTATCTCAGCCTTGAGTCGGCCTGGTCCCCCTAACATTGGGATTTTTTTCGACGAAACAAATAAAAATACTCCAAACCTGCTCCAAATCCCCTGAGGGAGACAGGGCCCGAGGTTTCTTTACGTATTCGGGCTCTCGGGAACCCCCGTAGTTTGGGGACATGCCCCCCTATGGCCCCTCGAGCCCGAGGGTGCAAAGCATTTATGTGTTTTTTAAAATCTCTAGTAAGAGGGTGGTTGTGTGCTGTCCTGCCTTGTATGCCAGTAGGGGATGGCCCCCCCCAGAAGGCAACGCCGGTGGTGGTAGGAATCGCTTTTCCACAATGCTCACAAAGTAGAAGTCCACAAAACCGGGGGGGGGGGGTGAAAAAATCACGCAGGGGGGGTGAAAGCGCGAGCGGTGGTGGCGGGCGGAGGGGCGACGACGAGGAGCGGGGCGGGGGGCAGAGGAGACGGGGGGAGCCCACACGGAGGGCGGGAGCCGACGCGGCGGCGACCCCAGCGCGGGCGTTCAGGTTTGAATGCCGCCAGCCGCCAGCGGCCCAGAATCGTCCAACATGGAACGATGTGGCGATCGAAAATCCGCCGATCGCTCAAAGGTCGAACGATCCACGCAACCAACGCCAGGGTCATCGCGGGACAAACTTGCCGTAGGCGGGTTGGTGAATGGGATGGTGGTGATGTCCAATTGCTTGCGGTTAGTTCCGCCACCGTGCCAGCGCAGCACTTTGTGCGGTGGCGGATCTGGCATGCGATATTTACCCCTCGTCTCCGTCTCTATCCTTGGAGTGGCGCTCGTGGAGTCTATCGGGGCCTTTCGTCTGGCTGTATTGGGCTGCTGCGGGGTGGGGACCCTCTCGATGCCGTCCTGGGCCGTCTTGGTGCCCTCTCGGGTCCCTCTTGGGGATGTCTCCTGGGGCTGCCTTGAGGAGCAGCCGTCTGCGCGGCGCTCCTGGACAAGCTCGGGGCCCTCTTGCGGGCGCCCCGGGCCCTTCGGGCTGTCCCGGGCCGCCTGGTGGGCTTGCCGTGGCCCATCGCTTTCGGTGTGGGCTTGGACGCTTGTCCGCAGCTGTATTCGTTCGTTCGTTCGTTCGCTTGGGCATCGCTTTGCCTCATCCGAGGCCCTCCTTGGAATCATCCGAACCGAGGGGCAGGGGAACCTCGGAGTCAATAGTCAGGCTGGAGAGAGAGCCAATAATCAGGCACCTGACAGTTTGAGAGCGGCTTGCTCTCAATAGTGGATAGTTGTCGGGAGTTTTTGAATCGAGCGTGCACGGAGTCATTCAGAAGGAACAGGGGTGGACGAGGGGAAGGAGGACTTAGGAAGGAGGGACGAGGAGGATGAGGAGGGTGTGGGAGGAGGAGGAGGAGGAGGAGGAGGAGGAGGAGGAGATGAGTTGGAGGAGGGAGGAGGAGAAGACGAGGGATGAAACCGAGGGGGGAGAAGACGGAGGAGGAGGAGGAGGAGGAGGAGGAGGAGGAGGAGGAGGAGGAGGAGATGAGGAGATGAGGGGCCAGGACGGCACCTTCAACCAGTCGTATTTCCTGTCCAGCTTCGCCGTGTTCCGCGTGGTGTTGTCTGGCAGCGCCCGCCTCCTTCCGTCGCCGGATTCGGACGCGCGTGCGGTCGGAGTGACGAGTGCGCTGACGCGGGCAGAGGCCACGGGGTGGAAACCGAGGAGATCCGGAGGCGGAAGAGGAGAAGGAGGAGGAGCAGGGGAGAGCGCAGGAGGAGCAGGAGGACGATCGAAGGAGGAGGGAGAGAGAAGCGAGGGCGGCCGGGCGAGGAGCTGGAGGAGTGGCAGGACGGAGGGATGAGCAGGGCGCGCACTTTTTACGTCCGCGGAGACCTGGCTCCGAGCCGCGGTCGGGACGGCGGGGACTGCGCGGGGCTTGGCGCGGGGACTGCGCGGGGCAGTCGCTGGGCACGGCAGGGAGGCGGGAGGAGCGCGGAGGGCACAGAGGAGGGAGGCCGTGGCCGGCGGAGCGGGCTGAGATCGTGAAGGTTTTGCACGTGCGTGCCCGGGCACGGGCTCAATCTTTCAGGAGGGGAAAAACACACACAGACACAAGGAAGCGTCGATTCCCAGGAAAATATGCGAACATGTGGGAATTGGGCGGGCAGACAAACACCCAGAACATGTGGCAGAATATGAGGAATCGTTTTATTTGTGTGTATTGGTTTGTGTGTCCCACAATCTTACCTGCACGACCACCCTTCGGGTCATGAGGAGGACGGGGGGTTGGTGGGGAAGGAATCAATTGTTGGCTATTGCGATGGGTGTGATTATGAAGATGCTGGTGACCTGCCCTCGAGTTTGTGACGACGCGTGATGACGATGTTGCGCTGCGACGTAATGCCACTATCGTTCCCAGTTCTGATCTCACTCGATCGATCCCATTATTAACCTCATTGGATCGATCACACTCGATCGATCACGTAGATCTCACTACAGATCTCGCCTTCGATCTCTCTCTAGATCTCGGTTTCGATTTCACTATCAATATCTCGATCGAGCTCACTATCGAGTCCTCGTTCGACCTCACTATCGATTTCACGATCAATCTCACAATCCAGATCACAAACAACCTCGCTGTCGATCTCATTTATTATCTCACTATCCATCCCATTCTCGCGATCTCGTTATCATCTCACTATCGACTTCACTATCGATACGAAGGCGGGACACCCCTGGCTACCGCCCGCCCTCCGCCGACGGAACACCGACGGGACACCAACGGGACACCAACGGAACACCGACGGGACTCCAACCGGACACCGATGGGACACCGATTGGCCATTCTATTTCGTCGGTCTTTGAGGTTCTCCTGGCGGCGTAGTCGTGCCTCTCTGTGTCCTTCGCGGAGTGCACATGTGGTACTGCCTCTGAGGATGCTTACAAGGTTGCGATACGAATGCTGCATGTACGCCAGCTTCGCGGAGCATTTTGTCGGTGTGTCTGGGTCTTGTGTTTCTCCATCCCCCAGTGGATGCTGAAGTGGTTGGACGGTTGGGGAAATTGTATTCGTGGCGGCTGTAAGGTCCTCGTCGTCCGTAGCGATCGGCATGTTGAAAGCTTGGTTGATGACGTCGACCATCTCGACATTGTTGAGGCGCTGCTGGGAGAAGACATCCGACTTTCGGGCGTATTGGAACTCCTCAGTAGGTTCATTCGTCCTCCTCTCGTGCGTTTCCTTAATGAGTGTTCACTGCGTCTCTCTGTGGCGATAAGTTTGTTTTTCATGTTGAAAGGCTTCATGGTGTTCTACTGTGCCCATATCAGCTCAATGCAGTGCGAGATGGACCTGTCTTTCACCTTACAGAGCATTGTAATTCACTTGCTGCTCGTAGTTGCGCATGTCTGTAATGACCTTTTGGAAATATCATCATTGTTTTTTGGTGCGTATGTATTTTATGCTGCCATCTTCCCGAGTCTCAAAGTTTTTTCCCACGCTGTCTCGCCTGTGGTTCCTATAGGCATGTTTCTTATGCAGTTCCTGGAGCTGCTTCTGCAGGTGGTTGCCGTTTGGTGTAAGAGACTGATGCCCTGCATCAATTGGAGATCTCTTCATGGCTTCGATTTCCGCCTCCGCCCGTTTGAGTTTATCCGCGTTGATGATCTGAATGTTCTCGTGGTGTGCTGCCATTTAGTATGTAGCCTGCTTTGAACTTTGCATCTCCTTCTTCAGCTCGTTGTTATAGTTCTCGGCCCGTGCCGCCTCAAGATGATGGTCCTTTTCATGTCGGCGTGCAGCTTCCTCTGCGGCACGGAGGTGTAGTTTGAGGCTGTTGATCTCGTCGTTGGCTTTGGCATTGGTTTTCTCTATGTATTTGGCCATGCACTGGTTGTCCTCCAACATCCTGAGCTTGGTGTCCAGGTTCCGCCCGGCTGTGGCTTCGCCTGCCATTGTCTGCCTCCTTGGTGCTGGTGATGGTGTAGGCGATCTTCTCGCTGGCACGTGCATGTGTGTTTGGTCCGCTTTGCCAACTGCAGCTTGTGTGTCGTTGTCGACCACAAATCATCGTGCATCGTTGTTCTCGCGTTGCACGGTGGTAAGCTCCTCAAGTTTGTTCTCGATCTCGTTCGTGTAATTTAGATCGCTACCCGTTACTAGTGAATCTTGGAATGCTTGTAGTAGTCCTCCATGGTCCTATTGGTATTGTCGATCTCCCTCGCCTGCTGGGCCAAGGGCATGCTGTTGAGGACCATCGCTTTGATGCAGGCGATCTGTGGGACGGCGTCGGTAGTAGGCTAGCCTGCTGCACTGTTTTTGCCGACAGCAGCTGCCGCTCTTCGTTCCTCGCGTGTTTGATCGTCTTCCATTCGTCCCTCAGCTTGTTGTCGTTGGGAGGTAGCTCCCAGTCGTGCCTCCTGACGGCGTAGATTTTCCTCATGGGCATGCCGTTGTTGATCGTGTTGGTGATGTGTTCGTTGTAGTTGTTGTTCTGGTTCTGGCCGTCGTCCTTCTTCTTTGGCGTCTTTTCCTTTCGGGTTGGGTCTTGCCCTTTTCTCTTGTTATTATTTCCCTTACCTTTCTGGTTTTTGCTGGCGGGATCCTGGTGGTCGTTCCTCCTCTTGCCGTCCTGGTAATTGCCCTTCCCGTTGAGGTTCAGGCTCCAGGATTTTGCGGATGGTTGTCGGGCTATTGGTCCATTCAGTTGTCGTTTTGCCAGCGTTCGAGTCCTGCATTGATGGTTGATGTAGTGGGCCTTGTTTTGTTTTATTTCTGGATCGTTGGCGGCTCGATGCTGATCTCCACGGTGGTTGCACCAATCCCAGTCCGCTCGCGGTTGCTCCAACCATGATGTCGTCATGGTTGGAGCGTTAAGTGGATACCGAGGTGGCTGCTGGACGCTGTGGTGCGCGGCGAGGAGCTGGCGCGCTGTGTAGAGCCTGTGGAGAATCTCGTGGTCAAGGAGGTCTCGTGCAGAGGCGACTCGTAGCAGTACTTGTGCTTGAGCTCGCTGTTCGCGTAGCCGACGGGGCCATGCTGGATTAGCCGACGAAGTCGTGGTGTCCTGAGGGGAAGATGATGTTGTCGAAAAGGAATGTAAAAAGGGTATGGCTTAGAAATGGATGTAACAGTGGATGGTAAATGGACGGTTTTATAGTCGAGGTTGGCCCCCCTAGGGCTAGCACACTGCCGCGGCCTTCTGGGCCCGAGGCTCTCCTTCTCACTCCTCACTCCTTCTCCTCCCCCTCCCCCACCCCCTCCGGCTTTTTCCCTCATCCTCCTCTTTTCTTTATTGGTTCCTGCTCCTCGTCATATTTTTCCTCCTACCATGCGACCTGCAGGTTGGCGGCCAATGTGGCGCAGTCGGATGGTTGTCCTCCGACTCGCCTCTCTTCCCTTGTCCGCCCCTTCCTGTTCCTTCCTCTGCCGCGCGCGATCCTCGTCCTACACCTCGCCGCCGTCCTCTCAGTCACCTCACCTCCCCCTCATGCTGGCCGGAGGAGCACACGAGGGAGAAGGAGGGATGGAGGGCGGGGGCGGGGCGGGGAGGAAAGGGGAGGGAGGATGCAGGCAGATCGTGGAGCGAGGAGCGGGTGTGGGGAGGAGCGCAGTGGGGGAGGAGGACGAGGAGCCGGCGAGGGCCGCCTGGGCCGGGGCGACGGGCGAGGCCCGTGGAGCGGGCCCGGGCCCGGGCCCGCACACGGCCCGCGCCCCCCCCCCCCCCGCAGTGCTGCTGTGCCTGTGGGGCATGGGCGCCGTGGCGCAGGCTCGCGGCGGCGGCCCGGGGGGGCGGCAGGGCGCCGCGGCGGCCCTCCCCACGGCGCACCCGGGCACTCCTGGCAGCCTGCTGCAGCGCCTCTCCGGGTGCGGTGAAGAGTGCCCCTTGAATCTGGAGGTCGGAAAGGGGTGTGGCATAAAGGGGTATGGTGCCAATCGTGGAAATGGCGATGCTATCTGCGACAAATAACATCGCCAGAGTCCCCTTTACCTAAAATTAGCACCACACCCCTTTACACCATACCCCTTTCCTACCTCCAAATTGAAGGGGCACTCTTCCGGCGAAGGGCCTTCGCGGAGCGAAGTGACCCCTGGAAGTGTCGCTCCGGCGAAGGGCCTTCGCCAGAGCGACGCTCGGTGGGGGCCCGCTGGGGCCACCCGGGCGCCGAGCGCGACGCGACGGCAGCGGCCTGCGCGCTCGGGTTTGCCTCTGCGGCTTCCCCCCTCGGGCCTGTCGGGGGCCACTCTTGCCTGGGGTCGCTCTTGCTGATTGGCCTGTTTTCCACCACCACCACCATAAGTTGGAGGGGGAGGGGGTCCTCCTCCTCTTCTTCGTCCTCCTTCTCCTCGTCCTCCTCCTCCTCCCCCCCTCCAACTTATGGTGGTGGTGGTGGAAAACACGCCCATCACCCTCGGGCCTTTCGGGGGCCACTCTTGCCTGGGGTCGCTCTTGCGTGCAGCCGCTCCTCTCTGGGCCCTGTCCCCGCCTCGGCGCACCGTCGGGGTTCGAGGTTCGGGATCGGAGTTGGGTTTTCTACACCCCTTGTGGACCTTGAGGAGGCTGCTCTTCGTCGCCACGGCTGGATCCGCCTCGGAATTCTGGCCAGAACGGACCCCAGAACAGGTCTGGGTATCTCCGCGACGCTAGAAATCACGACGGCGGGCTTTTTACAGTTTTTTTGTTGCCTGGGGGAGCCTCACCAGGCCACGCGACCGTCAAGAGAAGTATTTCGGATGAACAGCCGGCGCCATGGAGGGGCTCCAGACCTCTGGGGAGCCGCGTTGCGGACAAAAATGCGACGTCGGATGTTTGGTGAGATGGGAGACGGACGTGTGTGCGGTGAGGCCGCCAGCGCCATACCAGAAGTAAGCGTGGGAAGCAATGAATGATCCCCCCTGCGTTTTCGGCGAAGACGTATCGCTTCTCGTACATGGAAGAGATATCCCGCCCCGAGGCCCCGCAGTGCGGGATCCCACCGAGTTCCTAATAGGATTCCAACTAGACCCAATCGGATTCCAATGAGCCTCCGAGAGAGTTGCAACATGAACCCAGTGATATCCCATTCTTATCCCCATCGGGCTCTGAAACTGTTCAAAGAGGAACCCAGGATCTGAATATTGTAGGAGGGCAGTCTCGGGGATCTGGACTGTCGGCGAGTGTCTCGAGGCCTCTCTTGGGCTGTCTTACTCATCGCACTCCCACCGTCCCCGCCCCCCGCGGAATTACTGAATAGATCAATTCGTCGTGGTGCTAACGATCTCGCTCGGCGGTCGCCCCCCCCTTGAATGAATTTGGGGTGCTACCGATAACGGGGGGGATCCTTTATCGGGTTCTACGGTTGCATCTTGTCCTCGGCGCGTGTCATATTGACTCCTCCTCCGCGGCCGCCACCGCCTGGGTTCACCGAGCGCGTTTCACTACTCGCAACGTGCCTACTCGCAAACGTCCGAAACATACATGTCTGCTTCGACAGAACTTGTCGTGGATCCCCCGCGGCGATCCAGGTCATGTGCGAGCAGTGGCTTTGCGAGTAGTGGAACGCGCTCGTCTCTGGGCGCACACTCTGCTCGTCCGCAGCGGTACAGTCAAAAACCCTGATAAGGACGCGCGACCTTGCTCAGAGCACCCTTGCGTCCTTGCTCTTCCCTGCTCTTGCGTCCTTGGGCGCCAGAAATCCCTTCGGCTTCCAAGGGTTTTGCGTCCTTACCGCGCGTCCTTATTGGGATTTTTGACTGTAGTGGCCCTCTTCGTTCTTCGTGCACGTGCGCTCCGTGTTGTCGGCGCTGGGTGCTTCCGTGATGGTGGCGCCGATGATTTTTTCCCCAGGTGTGCCAACGACGGTTCTGTAGGGGCAGACTGGTTGTGGGGTCATTCGTTCCGTCGGGGTGATGTTGCAATCCTTTCTCTTCACAGGTGATGGTGTGTCGCTGTTGATGGTCTCTGGGTCGTGAGTTGATGGCGGATGAGGGTGTCCGCAACGGTAGGGGCGCGTCGTGCCGGCGCGGCGGCGACGAAGGCGCTGTGCGCACGGCAGGGCCGCGCCGCGCCAGCGCGGCGGGTCGGCGCCCTCCGCGGGCGCTCCGGGCCGAGGGCCGCCCGCGGCCTGGGCTCGGCCGGTGCTCCGTGCCGCCAGCTGGAAGGTATACACCCTGCGAAATGCTTAAGAAATCATGGGTTAAGAAATTCATAGTCTCAGAACTTGAATAAAAACCCAACATTTCCATTCAAATCTTAGGATTCACATTGAAACATTAAGAATAATCGAGACTTTGGCCGAACATTTAAGTTTTCTTAAGCATCGCCCAAGGTGTACACTACAGTGCCGGTCGTCAAATGTGGGTATCTGTTCGGGGCCTGAGAGACGAGGGTCAGTGCAAGTGGGGGTCAGCCAGAGCGCCAGGTCCTGCACGATTCTGCGAAGGCCCCCTCTGGCTGGCCCGGGTTCGCGAGCCGCTCGTGGCCGCGAGGCGGCCGCGCATATTGGCTGACCTGGGTTTGCGAAGACCTGCGTTGCAGTTTGTTTTCCTGCACTGCAGTTTTTGGTTTCCTGCTGATCCGGGTCTGGATTGACCCGGGTCAGAGGATCCCCGATCTTTGGATTCCCAGATCGCAATCTTCTTCAAGCGCCTGCCTGCTTAAAAAATCGGCATGCTGTTGCTGTATGTTGTTGTTTTCTGGGAGGGCCTGGGCACAGTCCACTTTATCAGCCTTCCTGCTTCATGCTTTGACCTACTTCTTCCGACCGACGCGTACCAGTGGCGGGTTGTTTCTCAATCCCACGACTTTGTAAGGGTCGGGGACGACGTCGGGGTGGTGTTGTTTTTACTTCTCCCCCGTTTTCCAAGGGAAGCAGCGAAAAATGTATGCACCAAGATCCCGTATACACCAGAATCCGCGTTCCTGTGCGAATCTCAGCGCAGGGTCGGTAAAAGCGTCGGTGCATATAGAGTTCGTTTCCCTACCATGGTCTGGGTTTGCGGTGTCAGGGCCCCGCGCCCACGTGATCGCGACGCGAATCCGCCAGACGCGCAATGGGGCCCTTCGGCCAAACGTGCCTCGCCTCCGCGGGACCGCGGCGGAGCCGACCTCTGGCGCGCCGGCGGGGGCCCGGCACGGGCCGCCGCACGTGGTGGCGTTGGCAGCTCGTGGCGGGAGCGGGCGGAAGCCAAGTGCAGCACCGGAGGAGGGCCATTACCAGCCTGGGACATATCCCTATCCCTATGTTTGACATCACCTCACCTCGATGCCGATCTTAAGGATTCCCTCAGTTTTTTGAGGGCCTATCCCTAAGATTGTCCTCGCTTTTTGCTCGCCCATCTTAGGGATAGGGATACGTTCGAGGCTGGTTAGGCCAGTCGAGACAATATGGGGAAATATGGGGAACTATGGGAAGTGGGGGAGAAGACAGAGACCCAGAAGATATGGGGAAATATGGAGAATCTTTTGATTTGCGTGTATTAATTTGTGTGTCCTGGGGCCCCCTCATTTTAGCGGTTCGGGCCGGGCGGGAGAGCTACAGTTGTCTCGACTGGCCCTCCCGGACAGCTCTTTCCGGAAGGGCCAGCGCCAGGCTTGCCCCGGAAACGGCAGGGCCGTTTTTCACCGTTTCCGAAAAGGTGTCCCTCGAAGATGGAAACGGCAGAAAAGCGGCGACCGGAAACGGCAACAAAAACGGCTCCATGATTGGAACCGGAGCGGGAACCCGAAAATAACGGCGACGGAATTGGTAAAAAAAACGGCGTCGGAACCGGTTGAAATCTTGCAAAACGGAACCGGTAACAAAAACGGCCTTGTCGTTTCCAGGGCCCACTAATGCGCCAGGGCATGCATAGCTTCTGGAGTCGGCCGCATGTTCAGAAGTGCTTTTTGGCTCAGGGAATCCACAATGACGCAGGTGTTGAGGGGCCCCAGCCTGGCGCGCGCACGCGCACAAGACAATGAATTCGATCACTAATTTTGACACTGTTGGGCATCCATACCCAGGTGTATATGCACGAGTGCCCACACGAGTACTCACATATTCATACAGGCTTTCATGCATATCGAAAGCGCTTATGCCGAGTCATCGCCGCACCCTGTGGCCGAGCAGCGGGGTCTGTGTCAGGGGGCCAATGGAAATGATCTCGTCGGTTTGGGCCCAATGAGTTGTTCTTGATTGATGTTCTTGGCAATTTTGGCGTGCCTGATCAGATGACGTCTCCCCCCCATCCACGGATGGCCATGCTGCTCAACACGGGGGAGCAGAAAGAGAAGAGGAGAAGCAACGTCAGTGGGACTCTTCTGCGACCAGCGCCACAGCGATCTGGGGCTGTGTTTGTTCGCCCGTGATTGCAGCACGCCCCGCGCCAACGCCATTCCGCTTCCTTGCAGTGGCCTCCACGGGCCGCGAGGGCAGCCGGCAGGTTTTACGTTGCGTTTCGCGCGGCGTTGCGCCGAGTCACAAGTTGAGTTCTCCCGTTGGGTTATCGCGTTCCGGTAAGTGCCCCTTTGCCGTTCCATTCCGAGTTCTCAGAGGCGTTGTCCCAAGCAGTTTCTTTGGGTGGAGGGGGCAAAGGGTGAAATCTGAAATACCGCTTCGATGGATGTTCGCGTCTTGAATCTGCAAAAGGTGAATCACAAAACGGAAGCCCATGTGGATTTCACCCTGAGCCCTCCACCCTAAGAACATGCTCAGGTATTCGAAGAGGTCGCGCGAGTGTGCCCGCAGAGCGTCTGGAGTCGGCATAGTGTTTGCGATGCGGATGTCTTTCATCCCTCCTCCCAGTTGTGCCGCGACAACCACATCAACCACATGTTCATCTTGCAGGCAGACGCGCGGGGCACGCGGGGATGCGGAGGACCGTGCGAAGAGTGCGGAACGATTGCAGCACCACGATCAGGCACTACAGCGGAGCGAGCTTGTCGAATAGCTGCCTCGAGGATCCACGGACATCTGTCCCGAATGCACAGGGGAAGTAGCGAAGGAACGATGTTGAGGAATGTGGCGGAGGGGACTTGAGGAAACTAAGAAACAGCAGCTCTGTGGACCAACGTTGTTTGGTTAAGGTTGTTATTGCAGAAGTAACTCTACCCTCTGGACTCCACCGGACTCCCATACCATCATGGTTCGCATTCCCAGCATATCAGAATGTAATCTGATGTTGCCTCGGTGTTCGCCCCCCCCCGTTACCGTAATCAACAGTGTTGTGCCTTTGCCCCTGTTGAGGTCATGCTCAATTTCAGTTAGTGTAGACAGTGGCAGTCGGGACGTTCCGACCTCGTGTCTGGGTTGCGGTGAAGAGACCTCTCAGATGCATTTCAGGGTCTCATGGGAGGCCTCTTGAGGGGCCCTTAGGGACCTCTTGGAGGTCTCTCATGGTGTCGTGGAGGGTTCTGAGGAGCCTCAGGGGGGTCTCTTGGCGGTCTCGGTTGGCAAGGGCTCGAAATGTTACTCCGAGCTTCCCCTCTTGGGTCACACTCAGGGCTGTTTGGGGGCCCTATTTTGTCCTCTCGGGGACCTCGGGACCGTCTTGGTACCATCTTTGGATCCTCTTGGGTCGTTCTGAAACGCCCTTGCAGAAACTTCTGGCGTGCCAATAATATTGGACTCTTGTGCTGGCCTCAAGATACATCTTGGCTCAAGTTTCCCATCTGGGCTTAGGCTTTCATCGATACTTGCATTATTTCTTGTTTTTGGATTGTCTGCGCTCTGCAGCTGGAGTGGCGAGATATCGCGTGCGACACCTGCGGGGGCCTCTTCCCAGGTGGAACGCGACGATGGGCTTGTGAAGCATGCTGTTGGCACGTCTGTGGATCATGCCGTGCCGACAAGCGTGAACATCCAATGGGGGGCACGCCGGAAAGGAAGAGAGGCAAACGGCAACCCATCGGCAGAGCATCGGGCTTCGACCGAAGCGCCGGCACCTACCCATGGGATGATGACGAGGACGAGTTGATGACGAAGGAAGGGGGGAAAGGAGATAAGGACATGGAAGGACGTTTGATGAACGAGATTCGGGCGATCCCCAATATGCTTGCGCAGCAATTGGGGCCATTGCGGAGGGAGGTGGCGAAACTCACGGAGGAAGTGAAGGCCGTGCGATTGCAGGCCGAAGGGCCTCGGAGATGGCGAGCTCAGCCATGGAATCGGCTCGCAGCCTCCGTGCGGACATGGAGCGCGTGCAGCTGGCGGGGCAGGGAATGGCGGCAGAAAAGGAGAACGAGGAGGAGGATGCCAGATCTCGTCAGGTGATCGTCGGAGGCTTCCCAGAGGAGTTGGAGGAGGAGGAGTTGAAGTCCAAGGTGGAGGGTTTCTTGAAGGAGAACTCCTGGATGACTATGGTGCAGAAGGTGTTCTCGTTCACGGATCCGGCCCGCGTCGGAGTCATCCAGTTCACCACGGATGCGGCGAAGAAATGCTTGCACCAGCGCATCCGGGGAGCGTCGACAGACAGATGGGGGGAGACCAAATTTTGGTTTGCTGATAAACGAACTTTCAAGGCACGGGGACGAGATATAACACCTGGATTGACCAAGGGGCATCTCATTGACAAATTTGGGAAGGACTCCGAGCTCGCCCGCATTCTTTGGCACCAAGGCGTGGTCAAGTTACAGGGCAAAATTGTGGCGACCGTCGCGCACAATGCAGTGACCGAGCCAGCGGAGGATTGGAAACACATCAAAGATAATGCACAGGCAGAGATCGAGGAGTGGTTTGAGCAGCGTGGCGGGAGGAGAGGTGACGACGAGTAGGGCACGTGGGCGCGCGCACGCACGCGCTTGACCAACAGTACCGTGGGAAAGATAGCACGAATCATGTCATTTACAAACGCTCAGTTTTTGCATCGCTATCCATCTGCACTTAGGAGCTGCGGAGGAGGACGGGGTAATTAAAGAACGATGGATGGTGACATTCCTGCTTGTATGTTCTCGCGGGCGCAGCCGGGAGGTCGCGACGCAACGGCGTCATTTACAGCGCAGCGCGCGGGAGTGGAACCAGTTGGAAAGGCAGAAGGTAAGCACGAGACAGGGAACGCGCAATCATGTACAACATTGTGATTTTTCACGGAGAACGTTCAGTCAATCAAGAACGAAAATCGGTTGCAAGAGCTGTTGGCTGAATTATCTGTTCTGGGCACTTGGGGCGTTGTTTTCGCAAATGAAAAGTGGAGGTCTGCAGAGGAAGAACAGCTCGTAATTGAGGGCGGACATGTTTTCATAGGGGCCGGACGGGCCACCAATCGAAGTGGTGTGGCAATTTTGGTGCATGGGCGGTGGGCCTCCGACATATCGTCATTTTCGACAAACGGCGATCGTATGTGGCGGCTGGACATTTACTTGGCACACTGGTCTTTTCGGCTTGTCTGATGCCACATATCCAGATGAGACGCTGAGGCCGCGCGCGCAAAGTTAGAACGCTTACGATGGCAGGCGGCGCGGCAAGGCCTGATTTTCGTCGCGGGGGGCGACTGGAACGCCGCGTTGGGCACCTGCGACGATTCGCGCGACAGCCAGTTTATTGGCGACCACGGAGTGGGGGGTCGGAATGAGCGTGGAGACACGTTGGCCGCTTTTCCTGGCAGAGAGTCGGTTTCAGCTACCAACACAGATTATCCCATGCAAGACAGCCGTACATGAACTCACAGCAATAGCGTTCGCGTTCGTTAGATCAACTTCGTCTGGGTCTACCGCCGGGCGAAAGAAATGTGTGTTTCTGGGGTCGGGGCAGACTGCAGAGCACTCATTTTGCGTTTGAAGTTGCCGTAAGAGCAGGAAGGCGGCCGTCGCAGCGCGCAGGCGGCGAGACCTCGAGGATTCAAAGTTCGACCTCAAGTCGGTTATGCGGCAGACGTTGAAGTCGCCATACGATCAAGTACAAAAACACAAACAGAAGGGGCGACGACCAAATGCAGCGGCAGCGTGTGACAAGTTTGGAAGAGTGTTTGAAGGCATCTGTGATGCAGAAAGGGGGCAACGCAGAGCAGCCAGAGAACGACCGTGCAAAATTGCCGCCGAACATCTTGAATCTGATGTGAGAGAAACGAGCTGCACGTGGAGGATAAGGGGAACACAGACCGATGGAAGAGACACGCAAGGAGCTCCAGCGAGCATTTCGAGATTGTGAGCGCCAGCGGAAGACGGAGAATATTGATGAGATCTTGACAGAATTCAATAACATGGAGCGCATCAAAGACACCCGCAATAATATCAAGAAAATGAAGCTCACTAGCCGGATCAATAAGGGTGGAAACGTTTGCTCGGATATGCAAGGCATCGTTGACGTGTTCGGCGGCTTCTACGAGGAGTTGCATCGTGCTGGGGAAGAGCAAGGAACGGGCGGCGACACAGGCAGACGCTCGATGCACCGTCAGTTACATCAGACGAAATTGACAACCACGCGAGAAAGCTGCAGAGAGGGAAGGCAGCAGACTCCAAAGGGATCGTCGCCGACATGTTCAAAGTTGGCGAGGAGTACTTAAAGCAGGTGCTGGCCGACGTCTCCACGAGCATCCTGGCGCGCGGGGATGCGCCGCCAGATTCGTGGAGGCGCAATTGCGCGAAGGTTTTGTTCAAAAAAGGCGACCCGAAACTACCTGCAAAATGCCGCTTCATCACAAGTTCACCAATTATATACAAGTTGTTTGCAATGGTTCTGGACCGACGTTCGGAGGCCTTCCGGGGGGGCCAGCGGTCCGCTGACCAAGCGGGCATCCGGAAAGGATGCAGATGCGAAGATCATCCGGCGACGTTGGCGCTTAATGTTGAGAAGGCAAAGGGAGTTCAACATTGACGTCTGGGTCGCTGCAGTTGATTTCGAAAAGGCGCTTGATTCCGCGAACCACTCGGCCAGTTGGAATGCTTTGACAGAGCAAGTAAACAGTGGGAAACCGACCCCAGCCCCCGCAGTTATGGATTTTACACGGCAGCGTTCTGCATTTTCGGCGAATGAGCGTCAGTGCAGGCGCTCCGCCGGCGAGATCATTGCCAGCTGCCGCAGGGGGGCCCCGCGCGCGCGGCGACGCCCCGGGCCCGCTCGACGCGGCCGCGCCCGCGCCGGCGCGCCCTGGGCGGCGCGGCGCGTGCCGCGGCCGCGGCTCGCAGTTTGAGGCGACGGCGGCGCTGTCCCTCACGCGGCAGCGCCGCTGGCCCAGCCGAGGGCCCCCGCGCCCGCCTCCGTCGCCCCCCCTGACCCCGCCGGCGGAAAAGTTTAGATCGGGAGCGTTTCCTTTGAGGTAATCTGGCCAATCTAAAATTGTTCCCGGCGTTTCTATAAACGCGCTTTTTGTTTATGAGCTTCTCCGAGCTCTCCCGCGCGAGACTTTCTGCTCCGGGAAAGCTCAGATTGCTTATATGTGGATTTATTTAATTTTTTCGCCTGGTGCCGGAACTTTGTTTTTGGGGTGGATCGAAACTATTCGATGCGCGCCCGTGCAGGGCGGGCCCCGGGCGCCGCGCGGGGCTCTTGCCTGCGCAGCCCAGGGCCTACGCGCCCATCGGCGTTTGCCCTGGCACGAGCGCGCGAATGTCCACCATGCTTTTGGGCGTTGACCGCGCGCAGGCATAAGGGCACGCCGAGTTCGAATGCCAATGAGCACGGCAGCAGCGCGCCGCCCGCACTGAACGTCGCGGCGTTGTCGTTGGCTGACCGTCGAGCAGCTTCCGCCTTCAAATCGCGCGTCGCTCGACGGCCCTATTGGCCCCGCGAAAGTTCTTCATGCGGGGGGCGGGGGGCGCTTCTCATGCGCCCAGCAAGGCGTTCCGGAACCCTGCGCGCAGGCGTCGAGACGTTCACGCGCGAATCACACGGGGCAGGCGGATTCTGACCGCCGCAGCCGCGCGTTTGTCAGAAGAAGAGCGGCCAGGCAGGGAGACCCGATTTCGCCAACTTATATTCAACGCAGTGCTGGAATCGCTGAGGCAACAACTGACGGAGAAGTGCGGGGCGTCCAGGCTCGGTTTCAGAGTGCTGCCATAGACGTTGACGAAATGACGTTTTGCGGACGACATCATTCTATTTTGATCCACCCGGGCGCAAGTTCGAATAGCGCTAGGAGATCCGAGCGAAGCCGCAGCTGAAGTTGGCCTGACAATCCACACCGGGGGAGGCCATGATCTTGTCAAACGTGCAGAACCAAAAGGGCGCGTTGCGACAACGTCACGTACAGGTTGGTGGAGGACAGGTCGAGGTGTTGCCGGTGGATGACATCACGGCGTACCTTGGCAAACAGTTGATTTTTGGAGATTACCTGTGCAACATGCGCTATTCGCGGAGGGATAGGCTCAGATTGTTCGATGCTGCCGTGTCCTCTGCAGTTATGCGCGGCAGCGGTGCGTGGGCGCTCGCTGCGGCGAGATCACAGAAGCTCAATGAATGTGGCCATGCAACAGATGTTCAGGGAGATCGCTGGCACTGGCAGGGCGCCAGACAAGTCGTACGTTGATTGGATCCTGCGGGAAACGCATCGCACTGAGCAAGAATTCGAAAAATGTGGTCTTCCAACTTGGCTGCGAGCTCAGGAGGTTCGCAGGGCCGGACCCCTCGCGAAATTTCAGACATTCAAGGGCCGACACTGGGGGACCCTTGCACTGAAGCGGGGCCCTGTTTGAAGGAGGACAACAGGACGATCTGCAAGGGGATGGAATTACTAAGCATCATTTGTCTTGTCTGCTACAATTGTCGTTATACTTTCTGTGCCGCGCGCGAGAATTGCAAGAGTAATGGTTTCACCTGTCTGCGATAAACTATGTGCCGAGTGTGAGAACGCCGAGATCAATTGGATATGTGAGAATCTGTCAACAAAAGGCGCGTGTGGGAATTGTCAAGAAGGGGTGGCAACAGCAGAGAGGCTCGCGTGTTACCGCGCGCGCAGCGGCCCGCGCAGGGCGCGCTCCGGCGCATGCTGCGACCCCGACCCTGACCCCTGACCCGGCCTCCGCCTCCAAGGCGACCCCAGGACGGGACCCGAGCCACGTTGGAAGTATGTGTTGCCAACCACGCTCCCCGAGCCTCTGGGAAAGCCACCCAACCGGCAATTTCCGCGGAACACCGACGAAAGTCGGGCAATGTGTCGATCTGGTTTTCCATGGAGCATTACAGGATGCAACATCGAGGACCTACACGAAATTGTGAGTCTTCAATTCAGTGTTTACGGCACGGTGGTTGATAACCATCTCGTCCCGAGATTTGTTTTAGGCTACTGGTTTCGTTTTCCTTGTTAGTTTGGAGGTTGTGTTCCGTGTTTTAGTTATGTTGGTTCGGGTTTTCGTGAGTTGGAAGTCGTCATTGGTTTTCGTGTGCTCGCAGTGGGGCGATGCACTTCCGTGCTGTTGTCCCACCATCGCAGTACGGTTATTTTGCGTTTGGTTGTGATCCTTCAGTTTCAGGACGCTTGCTCCTGGATTGCGTCCATCATTGATCGTCGTCGCTTACCAGCAACCCCCTTTTCATTCGTGATTCCCACCGTGTTTTCGATTGTGGATCCTCGCCCTGATCCACCCTTTCGCTTTCGCGCCGTCAGCTAAGGCAGGAGAGGGAAGGAGGAAAAGGGAGGAGAGAGTGTGGGAAGGAAGAAGACGATGGATGATAAAGGAGGGGGCGTGGGGGAAGTGGAGCGATGAGGGAGAATGGGATGAGATAGTGGAAACCGGAGAAGTCTGGGTAGAAGAGGGAGAAGAGATGATCCCAACCCAAGAGGTCGACCCGCGCTGCCGGGTCAGCGCCGACTTCTTCTTTAAGAAGGCAGCTTTGTTGACTAGTTTGTGGATATCTGAAGGCCTTCGGCTACCCTGCCCCAGACATACCTCGTCGTCGTCCCCTTTCTCGCCCTTCTCCTTCCCTCCCCTCCCCTCTTCCTCTCCTTTCTCGCCCTGCATCCTCCCTCCTCCACCCCCATCCTCTTCCAAAACGCCCTCTCGGCCAATAGACGGCCTGGCCGAGTCTTCTTCGGCATGTACATCATCGACTATAAGTGGATGGTGCTGGGAGGGCGTGCCGATATCATGGTAAGGGAAGCGCGCGGCGTGACGACGGCGGAGCGGAGCCGGATGGGGATGGGGAGCGGGGACACAAAAGTGATTGGCAGGTTGGCAGGTTGGCAGGGAGGATGGAGGAAAGACGTTGCTGTGTTGTTCTCCATATGAGCCTCAGAGGGTCTTACAGTGGAGGCCCATGCCAAGAAATACATTGCTTGCCTCCAGGGTGCCCTGGGTTTCTTGGGCTTCGATGGTTTTGGGATGGAAAGCGTGCCGTTCCCGTACCAGAAATCAATGGACGTCCTGGGGTCTCAGGGTTGGGTTTCTTGTTCAAGGTTACTTGTGGACTGGCCTCTACTGTATTTTGTTTTTGCGATTTAGGGAATTTCGTCGGAATTGGTCGCGACACGTGGACGACATCCGAACGACATCAGGACGAAAGGGTGAAGAGGGTGGTCGAAATTTGGACGACATCCAGTCGACATTACGTTCATGATACGGCGGCGGAGGTCCACAGAGGCTCCCATGAAGGCTCACACAATAGCTGGACGGGGTGGAGAAAGAAGGAGTATGGATGGCGGAGGGAGGAGGGAACCCAAGGGGGGGGTGGGGGCAACAGGAGAAACGAGGAGGTGAGGGAATAGGTATTTGGGGAGGTGGAAGGGGGAATGCAGCAGGGAGGGGTGGAGTTTGGGGATAGGCGGAAGGACGATGACGGTATGACGTCGTCGCCATCGCCCCTCCACTGGCCCAACGAGTGGGGATGTCACGATGATTGCGATGATAGCATCGTCATCGCCATGTCGGGAGGCAAGGAAGGCATGCACCAGCTGGAGGCCACAACGATCCGCGCAATGCATGCGACGAAAGTGTGACCGTGTTGTCGCCGCCTCCGTTAAGGACTTCCGAGAGGCGCCGCCGCCTTCTGAGAAGGCCTGGCACTCCTCACGTCCACCCTGGGCTCGCCGCCGAATGTTGGGAGGAAAGAACTTGGCATCGCTCGGACGTGTGCACTTTCTTCTCGGCGAGGACCATCCTGGACCATCGAGCAACAGAAACACGCACGACATCGAAACATGCACGGGACATGGACGTCCGAGCGACGGGAAGAGAAGGGACTGCACCGGCTGGTGGCCACGCACTGCGGCGCAAGTCATGCGATAAAATCAGTGGCCGTGCTGTCGCCGCCGCTGTCGTGGCAAGTTGCCCCCCCCCCCCGCGGGCCCGCCCTCGGGAGGAGGGCGTTGCCGCCAGAGGCTCGAATCCAAATCAAGCGACCAAGCAGCCTGGAATCGATACCAAGGAGGGATGGTGACGAGGGAAGCAGGGGGGGGATGACGACGGCGATGGCGTCGCCGTCGACGTCGTCGTCGTCATTTTCGTGCAGTCGTCCCGTCGTGCAGTCGGTTGTGCAGTCGTCGTCGGCGGAGGCGTCGTCATCGTCGGCCCAGTCGCCTGGCATCGCTCGGACGTGTGTATGTTTTTCTCGGCGAGGACCCTTGAGGAACATCCTGGACCATCGAGCGAAAAAACACGCACGACACCGAAACATGCACGGGAAATGGACGTCCGAGCGGCGGCAAGGTCGTCGTCGTGTCGTCGTCCTTCGTCGTCGTCGTCGTCGTCGTCGCCGTCGAGGCTCGCCAGGGGGCGCCATGCGGCGCGGGCGCCTCCGCCGCGCGCCCCCCCGCGAGAGGTGCTGCCGGCCGTGGGGACCCGCGGCTACAACTCGCGCTCCTCGTGGCACTATGCGCACCCCCCCCCGCCCCGCGTGCGGGGAGGGAGGAAGAACGAGCAACACACACCCATACCCATAGGGGGGTCGTTGGGAGGAGGACTGGCTGTGGGTATGGGTGCGGGCTGTCGGACCCTGGGGAACGCTCCCGTTCGCCCGGGGACCCCCTTTCGACAACACGCACCCATAGCCCTCTCCGACCCCTCTGTGGGTACGGGTGTGTGTGTGTGTGTGTGTGTGTCGTTGGTTCGTCAAGGGAGGAGGAATGGAGGAGGGATTTGGATTGCGCTCTGATTCGCCGAGGAGACGGTCAGCTTGGTGCTGCACTCACCAGCTGCTGGCAGAAACACGCGGTATCTAGCAGCACGGGCGCCAAGGTTTGGTGAATCTCCCCGCCCCCGTCACCTATCCCGTACCACCCAAGGAGGGAGGGAGGAGTTGCCTCGGAATTGCCTGCCACCCACATGCAGTGGGACAGTACTCACGGCAACCCCGAAGGCTCTGGATAGAAGACTCCCGCGGGGCGTCGGCGCGCAGCTTCGCGCCGAGCTCGCCCCAGATCGCATTCAGCAGCAGCCTCGGGGACTCGACGGCCTGGGTGCAGACCCCTGCGGATCCGCGCCAGGTTTTCGCTTCCTTTTCTGGTGGCCTCGCCGCACCCTCCCAGTAGCCACCGGGGGTCGGTCGTGGCAGTGAAGCCGCACCGAGCGCAGAAGAACAGGCTGTGGCGCGGCCACACCTGGATGCGGGAGGGGGAGGGAGCAGGAAGGGGGTGGGGGGAGAGAGGAACAGGGATAGGAGTTGGAGGAAGAGGAGGGGGAGGAGGACGAGGACCAGTGTAAACCCAAGGCTCATCAGCGATGTTGGGATACACCCTCCGTCCAAGCTCCCTCTTCACAGGCCCCATACAAGTGTTCATTTCCACTGAGGGACGTGCCCCGTTGGGAGACAACCGTGCGGGAGCACCGTTCTTAGGATTGCAACGCCACGAGTCAACCTGACTCTTCTACCTGTCCTGCGCACGCAGGCTCTGTTGTGTACACCAGCGCTGCGTTGCACGCGGATGCTGTGCTGTAGACAAGCGTTGTGGTGTGCACAGGCGCTGCGGTGCATGCAAGCAATGTGGTGTACACATTCGTTGTGGTGTACACCCGCGTTGTGATTCACGCAAGCACTATGGTGTACACAGGCTCATCCCCAGGCATTCGTGGACGCCGCCGGCGCGGACCGTGACGCCACCATCCGGGGGGGAGGGGGCAGAGCCGATGACGGCCGCTATCCCGGAAACAAAAAAAAACGGGGTCTTGTGGTGCCGGAGCTTCACGGCGGGGGGGGCGCGTGATTTGATACCCCCCCGCCCCCTCTCCCCCGTTATAACGCCCATTATCGCCGAAAATGCAGACGCGCGTTCCGACGGCCTTTTTTTCTATCGCCACGTGCAGTGCAGACGCGACGGGAAGCCATTCATATCTGGAAACACAGAGGACGCAAATTACGGCATTAGCGCATCATGTCGCTTATTTGGACACAGTTCTATCACGGCATCGGCGACAGCAGTGCGCGACTCAGGCAGCCCCGCTTCAACCACGACGGCACAGAGAAGGACCTGAAGGAGGCTCCGAGATGCTCTCACCGCCAGCACGTCCCAGACTAGCCGAATCGCATAGGCTATGGTTAGGCGCAAAACTCGACGACGCGGAGCTGTTCTACCATCAAGACGCGGAGTGCCGACGACCTGTTCTACTATTCAACCAGCACACCCACAACAAGTTCAACATGCCCACGACAGCCTTTGACTCCAGAGCTACCATGGCTGTCACTACGGTCTCCCAGCACTCTCGCCAAGAGGAGTCAACCTACATGATGCGGCACATCTGCCACAGAGGATCAACGGTCAAAACGAAGCGAGAGCAAAATCGTGGACTCATGAGCGATGAACTCGTACGTCAGCAGCGTCTACTCCGACACCGCGCCACCACCTACATCCCAAGATGAACCAGCGATTCAACCGGTAAGTGCACATCCTACTGACCAGCATACAGTTGAGACATTGACGCCAAGGCTACAGACCACCTCTACTAGCAACAGTGCTGTCTGCAGCCCAATACACCCGCCACCACCGTACCTCAAGATCCGAGTGGTCTGCCCACCACCCAGAGCAACAACGCCACAGCGATGTCTCGTGGACATTACACCAGATTTACGCGCACCACAGATACAAGCGACCATCCAAGCATACTTCCCACCAGCGGCTCCACCTGCCATCCTAGACGGACGAATTGGCCTTGCACCCATGCAGGCGTGCGACGGCTTCATTGAGACCCAAACATTGACGACGCAAACGACCAGCAACTACTGCGCTACGTAGCTAGAATACGCGACCACCAGCGGCAATACCAGGAGTACTTGGCATAGATTCACAAACGCAACTTGCAGCTCTGAGAGACACTCAGCAGCGCAACATCACTATAACAACGGTGGTTAAGGCACCACACATGCCCAAGACCCAGAACCCAATGCCTGAGCACAAGGCGCCACCGACGTCTCAGCCCAAATACCCGACATACCGATCAGCAAATTGGCCTCACTAGGAGGAAGAGGAGAAGCGAAAATGAGGAGGAGAAGGAGTAGGCGGCGGAGGAGGAGGAGGAGGAGGAGGAGGAGGAGGAGAGCCGCAGACAGTGGATGGCGATGCCTGGAGCAGGAAGCCCTGCCCCTGGCACGAAGAGCGAGGAGGGGTGAAGGGACAGGGGGGCGGTACTGTGCGCCCTCCGCCCGCGGGGAGGACGAGGGCGTCGTCGTCGTCGTCGCCACTCGTTGTCGTCGTCGTCGTAGTCGTCGTCGTCCAGGGGGTGCGTGCTCGAATGAGGAGCGTGAGAAGCGGGGTCTGTTCGCCTCCCATTCCCTTGCGTAGACCTTGTCCTCCTCCCCCCCCGCCCTTCCCGCCCCCCTTCCCCGTGCCTGTCCCTCCTCCGCCTGCCGGGTCGGACGGAAGACCGAGATCGAGAAGAGGGATTTGCGGAATCGGTTGCGTGCGTTTGGCCTCAGTCCTGCCGCCAGGCGACTTCATAGATGCATTGACGGCTTCGGCGCCGCGAGGCGCCGGGGGGAACAGCTACCTGCAGCTGATTTGCTAATCCCCCTTGGCCCGCCCCCCCCTTCGTCCGACCCGACCCTCCGGGAGGGGCGCGGCGAAGGCGCAAGGAAAAGGGCAGCTCGCGGCCCTCCTTGAGAGGACGTCAGCGCTGCAGTTGTAGCAGCGACCCCTGGCTCGCGGGACAGAGGCAAGAAGGCGGATTTTTTCTGGTTGAGGCCCCTGGGCCTTGCAGGGTGGAGGCCCCGGGCGGAGCAAGGACAGGGACCCATCGCTTCAGAGCGTCCCGCGGCGCTCTCGGAGAGCGTCCCTGGACGCTCCGAGCAGGCCGCAGCGCCCAAGACGTGCTCCAGAGCCGCCCGCTCTCGGAGATCTCCGAGTTCCCCTGGCCGATTCTGCCCCTGTCCTGGCTTCTCAGGGGGTCACCACCCACCAAACCACCCCAACCCAACCCGAAGGCTCAGATTTACTCTCGATTTCTAGTGGGGGGGGGTCCGGGAACATAGAAAAAACACATTTGGAGCCCATACCCCCCCCAACACGAAATTCGGGTCTTCGGGTTGGGTTGGGGTGGTCTGGTAGGTAGTCAGAGGGGGCTTTCCGGGGCCAGACGCCCTGCTAGGTGCTCTACCCCTCCGCGCTGCTGGCGTGCACGCTGCTCGCGGGGCTCGCGCCCTCCGGCGTGTGCTCCGGCGCCTACAAGGCCCAGGCCCGGGCCCGCGGCCTCGCCCTCCGGCCGCGCGCGGGAGCCCCGGGCCCAAGGGGAAGGCCTCCTCCTCCTCCTCCTCCTCCTCCTCCTCCTCCTCCTCCTCCCTATCTCCTCCTCCTCCTCCTCCTCCTTCTCCTCTCTCTCCTCCTCCTCCTCCTCCTCTTCCTCCTATCTCCTCCTCCTCATCCTCCCTCCTCCTGCCTGGAGGAGAGAAAGAGAGAGAAAGAGCGAGAGAACGAGAGTGAAACATTACCCTGGCGACGTACCCAACCCTTGCGCAGTGCGGGGCAGGAGTGGCCTGGGAGAGTCGACGAGAAGGCGGCGGCGTGACATGGATGCACATACTCCTGCGAGCGGCGTTCGGAAGGTTCGCAAGTCTCCAATCAAGGGAAAACCGATGAGTAGCTGAGTGAAACCCTGAGTCACTAAGGAAGACGCAAGGTCCAAAAGGAGACGGTGGGCAAGGGGCTTGAAACGTCGACGGGGCAGCAACAACATGACATTGCCCCCCAGGGACGGGGAGGTCCCGCTCAGATCCGCGCGGTGCTTCACTCCGCTGGACCCACCAGCAGCCCTCAAAAGTGGCGGCAGTTTCGCAGATCGCAGCCCCCTATGGACGGGGAAGTCCCGCTCAGATCCGCGCGGTGCCTCACTCCGCTGGACCCACCAGCAGCCCTCGAAAGTGGCGACAGTTTCGCAGACCGCAGCCCCCCAGGGACGGGGAGGTCCCGCTCAGATCCGCGCGGTGCCTCACTCCGTTGGACCCACCAGCAGCCGTCGAAAGCGGCGACAGCTTCGCAGATCGCAGCCCCCTACTGACGGGGAGGTCCCGCTCAGATCCGCGCGGTGCTTCACCCCGCTGGACCGATCAGCAGCTTTCGAAAGTGTCGACAGTTTCGCAGATCGCAACCCCCCAGGGACGGGGAGGTCCCGCTCAGATCCGCGCGGTGCCTCACTCCGCTGGACCCACCAGCAGCCCTCGAACGTGGCGACAGTTTCGCAGATCGCAGCCCCCTATGGACGGGGAAGTCCCGCTCAGATCCGCGCGGTGCTTCACTCCGCTGGACCCACCAGCAGCCCTCGAAAGTGGCGACAGTTTCGCAGGTCACTCCTCCCAGACAATGCAAGAGGAGACAACAAGGAGTGGGGGCGGGAGGCAGGAGGCGGGAGGCGGGAGGAGGAGGACGCGACCGCAGTGCGTTATTTAAACAAATACCCAACCAAGGAGGGTTGAGAAACAGAGAAAAGACACACACACAATAAACACACGCGCACACACGCACACACACACACAGAGACAGAGACACAGACACAGACACAGACACAGACACAGACACAGACACAGACACAGACACAGACACAGACACACACACACACACACACACACACACACACACGCGCACGCGCACGCGCACGCGCACGCGCACGCGCACGCACACGCACACGCACACGCACACGCACACACGCACACGCACACACGCACACGCACACGCACACGCACACGCACACGCACACGCACACGCACACGCACACGCACACGCACACGCACACGCACACGCACACGCACACGCACACGCACACGCACACGCGCACGCGCACGCGCACGCGCACGCGCACGCGCACGCGCGCGCACACGCACACGCACACGCACACGCACACGCACACGCGCACGCGCACGCGCACGCACACGCACACGCGCACGCGCACGCGCACGCGCGCACTCACACACAGCACACACAACACATACACACAACGCACACACACACCCACACACACGCACGCACACACATACGCAGATACACACACACACACATCTGCGCTGCGCCCCCCTTCCTGGAGTTCGGAGCGCGCCACGGAATGCGCTGGAGGCGCCGCCAGGGGGGGCCCCAGCGCCGATCCAAGAAACCCGCGCGGATGGCGACCGCCACCTGACCTGGACTGGGTGGGGGCGGAGATCGGAGGCCTGGGCGTGGGAGCACGAGTAGCTCCCAAGCGATTTGATCACCCGTTTCTCTGGCGAGGGACTCGCAGCGCTGGAAGGAACGGCGAGCATTGGGACACGCATTGCGTGAAGGTTGGAGGTGGAAGATGTTGAAGAAGGCCACCGACTCGTGAATGGCGGTGCAGGTACGGCCGTGGGGCCTCCCCGTCGACTTCGACTTCGAGCGGGTCACGGTCGTGCAGGACCTCGTAACCGCCAAGGGGGACACGACCATGCGAGTGTTCTCGGGCGCCATGGCATCACCTCTCTGTGTCGCGCGTGCCAAATGCAGCTCTGACGAGCGTTGCCCATGGTGCCCAGCGGCGCTGGGAATGCAATCTGGGATTGCTTGGGACCGGTCTGGTTTCGACCACGAACGTCCACCAGCCGACTCCTTGCAGAAACAATATTTCTGACCTGCGACCAGGAAGGACCGCACACGGACGTGGACGCCGAGATCTACGACTGGGCGGCGAAGCTCGACGACTTCGTCCTCGAGTGGAGGAACTCGTCCGAGGGCTACCTGGCCCAGTTCGGACGACCTCTCGAGGCACCCTGATGGCCACATCTTCGCGCCGCTTCGTCATCTCGAGAGCCTGGCAGCTTGGCAATTGATTTGAGCGTGTGCTCGAACGAAGTACGTAAGAGAAGGAGCTCCACGCACAAGGAATCGAAGTCCCCACCGCGAATCGGTGGCAGATCAGCAACTGGACCGTGGGCTCGGGTACGATGGCATCCACACCGACATGCGCGCCACTGACCCCCTCTACAGCGTCATGCCATGCACCATGGGCGAGCAGTCTTATGGCCTGTCTACCAACTGAGCTTGGGTAGAGTCCTTTAAAGAAGGAGCTTAGCAGCACCTGTCCGTAAACCTTCGGCCTTGACGATATGGTGCCTCAGAGAGGGATATACTCCATGCGCGCTGCACAATAGAATCCTCGTCTGCTACTCGTACGCCGAGCACATCCGCTGAGTGATGGAGTGAAGGCTCGCATCGAGGATGTTCGAGAGTGATTATGTATCAGAGGGCACAACATGCTCTGGTAATGCTGCAGGGGTAGCAGAGGCGAGTAAGGGGAAGAGGAGGATAAGTGTGTGAGGGGGACCAGGGGGATGGCGAGGAGGAGGAGGAGGCGATCGACCGCCCTCTCCCCAGGTCTGCGTGCTCTGTCATGTTCCCTCTCCGCCAGCGGGATGTACACATAAGGCACACGGGGGTCGTTTTGGCGGCACTCTTTACCAGGCAGTCAGGACGCTGAAATATAGGCCATCAGGGGTTCAGAATGGGACTCTGGTTTTCGGGCCGTTTTCAAGATGCAGGTCGGGCCAACGACACGTTGCCGGCCCTCGCCGCGGCCAGGAACGCCCCGTCGTTGCTTCTTCGGCGTTCCTTGTGGTATCACGGCGACCGTAATGCTTGGCAGGATAGCTACATGGCGAAAGCGTGGTTGTGTACTTCGGTCGATCTGTTGAATGTTGACAACGAGGATCTTCTGAATCCGACCGAACCAAGCTTAGAGAGCTATTTGTAAGGTATGCGCGAGCCACAGCCCAGCTGACGCCAACTTATCTGCCCAGCCAAGTTGAGTCCAAGGTGGATCGAGCTCCGTAACGCTGCCATGGGCCGTCGTAGAGTGTGCGGCGCGAGCTTGCATACGAATCGGCGCACGTGGCGAAAGCTGGCATGCGACTTCCCTAACACCATCGCGTCGTGAAAAGTCACGACGGGAGGGTTTTGACAATTTTTGGCCTCCGGGGGCCCCTGCCAGGTCCCATGCCTCGCGATGAGAGGTCCAGGCCTCCCCGGACATCTGACCTCTTCGTTGTCGTGGCTTCTTTCACATCGTGGCCCTCCTCCTCCTCCTCCTCCTCCTCCTCCTCCTCCTCCTCCTCCTCCTCCTCCCCCGGGGCCCGATCTGCACCTCGAGTCGGTCCTTCTGCCAGCCCCCGGGGCCCGGCGTGGGCCCCCGCGGAGCCCGAAAAAATGTGAAAAAGCCTCCCGCCGTCTTCCGCTCGTCTCTGCGCGCGCCCGGTCTTGGCATCGCTCGGACGTGTGCATGTTTTCTCGGCGAGAATAGGGGAACGAACAATGACATAAACATAACAACTCGGAGGTCCGCGCGGATTTCGCGGATCGGCGCTGGGGCTCCCCGGCGGCGCCTCCGGCGCCGCCCCTGGCGCGCTCCGCGCGCCAGGGAGGGAGGTCCAGCGCCGATCTGAGAAATCTGCGCGGACCTCCGAGTTGTTATGTTTATGTGACTGCTTGTTCCCCTAGAGAACCATCGAGGAGCATCCTGGACCATCGAGCAAAGAAAAAACACGCACGAAACCAAAACATGCACGGGGAATGGACGTCCGAGCGACGGCAAGCGGTGCGCTCCGCTGGTGCCGACCCGCGCGCCAGCGTCCGCCAGCGCTGCCCAGGAAACCTTCTTGTTCGCGACTGGAGGATATCCGACGTGATGAATCACGACGTCCGATGCCCACGCCCCCGGGGCCTCCAGAGGCCCGCGGCCCCGAAGGGGTCGCTACCGATCGCTGGCGAGTGCCCCATCCTTCGCGGCGGGGCGCCCGCGGGCTGGGGCGATCGGGAGTGTCGGCGGTGGCTCACCTTTCGGGGCTCCCAAGCGGCGTGTGGTGGCCACACCGTGTGGTGAGCTGCATCTCTGGGGGGACCTCCTCTGTGCCCAAGATGGGTGTCTTTTCGGTCGCCCGACGCGGGCTCGATGCGGACTCGACGCAGATTTGGCGTGCACTCGCCGCGGATCCGGCGCGGATTCGAAGCGGATTGAGCCCGAAATGGGGGGTAGACACGGATTCGACGCGGATAAGGGGGTCCCCAAAAAGTTTCGGTGACGGACCGTGCGGTGAAGGCGTTGAGGATTCCGATGTCACCGCACGATTTGTCACCGCATCGTTTTGGGAATCCAGACCTTCTTGGGGGTATGAAGATAACGACGAAATTCACGACGTCGTAGAATGCCTGCACCTCCATTCTTCTTCTCTTCGTGGAATCGGAGAATGCCCGACTGCAAGCTTCTGGGGGATGTCCATGTTCGTTCAAGGTGAGCGGCTCTGGCGCAAAGCCGGACACTGTGCATGTTCAGCGAGTCTGCTCGTTTCTTGTTGTGGGTGTGTCTGTGGAGGTGTCCCGATGCCGGCATCACCCAGAAAGGGTCGGCCCCCCAGGAGCGACGCGCGCGCTCGGACATCGCGCAGCACACGCTGGTGGCGAGTGCTCTCTGGCCACCCCGCTCCAGCATTGATACAGTCAACGCGCCTAGTAAGGACGCGCGCCGTCATCTAGGGTACCCTTGTGTCCTTGTCTCTGAAGCCCGTCCTTACCATTATCACTGGTCGCCCGCCGCCCTAAAAAACCCAACTTCGGCCTCCAAGGGTCTTGCGTCCTTATCACCCGTCCTTAATACACGTTTTGACTGTATACTCGATGATGTTTGTACCATCATCTGTTCGGTTTGGACGTGCGCCTCCCAGGGGGCGCACAGTACCAGTTTGTCCTGCGCCCCACGATACGTATTCATATGTGCTTGATCTGTCCGCCGATCCTTCCCTGCAGCTTCCCTCCACTCCCACAGGCGCCAGCGCTGGTTTTCAAAGCCCCCCCTCTCTTCTTCTCAGTTGTGTTACCCTGTCCTTACTTCCTTCCACAATTTACCAGTTTGAAACATATCCCTATCCCTATCCCTATGTTTGACATCACCTCACCTCGATGCCGATCTTAAGGATTCCCTCAGTTTCTGAGGGCCTTTCCCTAAGATTGTCGTCGCTTTTTGCTCGCCCATCTTAGGGATAGGGATACTTTCGAGGCTGGTTAACAATGGCTACCACAGGTATACCTCTCCTTGCGCCTCCCGTTCTCCCTACGCATCCTCACCACCCCCGCGCGCGAGAGCCGCTCGACGCCCCCGGGCATCTGGAGTTGCGATTTCGCTCCCCGCGTGGCTCCCCGGGAGACTTGAGAGTCCCCCACACCCAGGGAGACCGGCTTTTCATCCTGAGCTGTTTATGTTTCGGGAGCGGAAAAGAGTGGGGTGATGACTAGGGGGGGTGGATATCATGGCGGGGGCCATGATGTTCCCTCAGATTTCATGGCGCCTCTTCTTATTTCATTACGTCCCAGGCCCCCCCGCTGGGGTCGCGCACATGCCGCCGGTCATGATTTGCACCCCCCTCTCTTGGACAGGTAAGGGCCCGCAGAGACCAAAACTTCGGGGGGGGAGGGGCCAGACGGTGTGGTGATCACACCGTGTGGTAAGTCAGTGGGGATTCGGGGTGACCGCGCGGTTTTGAAATTTGGGTCGCTCTCCAAGGCTCGGGTGCCCGGGGCTTCCGAGAATCCAAAATTGTCTGGTGTGGTGAGGTGTTTCACGATTTCGCGGTCACCGCGCGAACTTTCATCACGTGGTTTTGGGACCCCCCCTCACATGGCTGAAATTGTCCCGCCGTATACGCGGGGATGTAAGGGCCCACCCAGCCCCCAGGTCATGCGCGGCGTCTGGCGCACCTGCATGGCCCCCCTGTTCGCGGTGACCTTCGGCGACAACCTAATCGGCGACGTCATGACGAGCCTCGCCAAGCCGCTGCAGGAGAGAGCCCGCCTGTCCTCCGGCCCCGAAGGGGTGATCGCCACCCCGGGGATGATCTGGACGCGTCGTCGCCGGAGTAGGAAGAATGAGGAGAAGAGGCTCGAGGGTGGAGGGCGTCGAGGACACAGTTTCTGTCGATCCCGCCTTTGTGTGTGTCTGCGTGAGTGTGTTTCGATGCCTCCCCCAAGGCTGCCCAAAGGCCGGGAGGGCGTCTGCGAAGGCCCCATGGCTTTCGCAGAGGCCTCCGGGCTCCTCAGAGGGCCGCCCCGCTTGTGCGCGCAGACGGCCCCAGACACCCGACGTCGCGATGTTGCTCCCCGCGTGGCTGCCCCAGAAGTCTGGGCCCCTCCCCCCCGGGGACGGCCTTGGGGCCCGACAAGGAGGACTTCCAGAGGCCGAAAAAGGAAGAACACATCACTCGCAGACGGACGGCAAAACCGGAACGCCTGGTTAGAGGACTGGCACAGCAGTGTACATCAGATTTTCGGTTGGCGCCGAGAGTCAGGGGAGTTGTTCGCCCCCAGGCCGCGTGTAAGGGGCCTTCGTTGCTGCGCGTCTTCATCAGGAAAAAAAGCTCGAAGACGGAAACACTGCATAAACACAGACCTCTGGAGCTTCCCGGTGATTTCTCGGATCTGCGCTGGGGCCCCCTTTGCGGCGCTTCCGGCACCGCTCCTGGCGCGCTCCGCGCGCCAGGGACGGGGGCCTGGCGCCGATCCAAAAAATCCGCGCGGAGCTCCAACAGTGTAGGAAATAATGTTTATGCAGTTCTAGTTGTAGTTGTTGTTGCTGCTCTTGTTGCTGCTGTTGTTGTTGTTGCTGTTGTTGCTGTTGTTGCTGCTGCTGCTGCTGTTGTTGCTGCTGCTGCTACTGTTGTTGTTGTCGTCGTTGTCGTTGTCGTTGTCGCTGTTGGTGTTGGTGTTGATGTTGGTGTTGGTGTTGTTGGTGTTGTTGTTCCAGCTGTTGCTGTTGCTGTTGTTGCTGTTATTGCTGCTGTTGTTGTTGCTCCTCTGAGAGATGTTGCTTTAAACCACCTGGGCCAGAACGCGCGCCATGCCCCACCCCCTCCCCCCAGAACGTGATGCTCCCCTGCCCAGTGCGTCCCCGGCTCTGCCGCAGTGCGTCTGGTACCACGGTCTGTCACGGTGGGGGGCAGGGGCGTTACGATGTGCCCCCCCCCCCCCCCGTCGCCCCCCCCCCTTCCCCCCCATAGCGCCCGTACTCTTCGCGAGTAAAAACATACTTCTCAAGCACGGTCTTTTCACGCCGCCGAGAACGCAGGCGGAGCTCGGCGGGAGCGCTGCGCACCCGTGGGGCAGTCCTGCCAGGTGGCCTCCCCCCCCCCCCCGCCACGGGCGTCTTGTCCAGACGGCGCCTCGCCCCGGGGGTCTTGCGGGTGTCTTGTCCAGACGGCGCCTCGCCCAGGGTGTCTTGAGACGGGGGTCAATCCAAACGGGGGTCAGCCAGGGCGCCGGATCTTGCAGGATCCTTCAGGATTTTGCAGGATCCTGCAAAGCCTGACTGACTCAGGTTTGCATTGACCCAGGTCTGTAGAAGCCCGATCCCCCCCCCCCACACCGGATGCAATTCTTGTTTAAATTCAGATTCGGCGCTGGTATATTCGGTCGTTAATTGGCCGAATTTGGTTTCATCCCGCCCAATCTGGCTTAGTCCGCTTAAGCCCGCTCTGTCCAGTCTAATCCCAGGTTTAATCTAGCCTGATCCGGCTTAGTGGCCCCGTTAGGCTTAGTGGCCCCGTTATCGGGCCTAAGAGCCTGTGATCGTTCCGACGAAGGCTTGCCTCCCAGGAGTCCCCCACACGGGTTTTCAGGCGGTCCCTCTTTTGGAGCCTTTTGGGCTGTCTGGAGGCCATTTTGGACGTCGCGGAGCGACCTTTGCGCGACTCAGGGGCCCTCTTTGATGGTCTTGGGGGCCTCTTTGGGCCCTCCTGGCCCGTCCGGGAACCATTTGGAATGCCACTGGGTCATCTCGACGGCCCGCTTGTTGCACCCGCAGGGGGCCATTTGGAAAAGTCACGCGACCGACCTCCTGTCGACTCTGTTCTACGCCGGTCGAGGCGAAAAGGTCTTATGCCCAGCGCCTTACTTTGCTGTGGGGCAAAAGAACTTATATGACTGCTTATGCTCCCTCCCTCCCCACCTCCCTTTCCGCCGCAGCGGGACTTGACGCAGCAGCGCAGCACGGTCCAGGAGTATCCCGAACGTGGATCGTCGAACCTCGGATTCGACGACGACGACGACGACGACGACGACGACGACGACGACGACGACGACGACGGCGGCGGCGGCGGCGGCGACGGCGACGGCGACGGCGACGGCGACGGCGACGGCGACGGCGACGGCGACGGCGACGGCGACGGCGACGGTGGCGGCGGCGGCGGCGGCGGCGACGACGACGACGACGAACGGACGAGCGTCATCCACACGCCGACAGGGTCGGCAGGTTTTGCGTTCCTTATTTCAGTAGCCCGTCCGAAATCACCAAGACATTAAGGTTGTCGCCGCTTGCCGAGCTCCTGGGGGCCTGGAGGGGTCTATCTGACCAGGTGATGCCGCTGGTTTCTGCCCTCGGTGTTGCCGGACGTGAAACAGTGCCGCCAGTTTGGGTTTTTGGTGGTTCCCTGGGTTTCCCGGAGGGCTGATCAATAGCACCAGTACCTCGACGTCTAAATTTTTTCTAAGGTTTCAGGCAGACGAGATATGTCTTTCGGTCTGGAGGACGATTTTTCTGAACTCTGGAAGGTCAGGGCTACTGCCCTTACAGGCAGTAGGTGGATAGCAGGTCGCCCCCCGTGTGGGGGAGTGCCGTGTTGGTGAAAAGGCGATATTGGCCATCGCCAGAGATTCTCAATTGTTTCTGGCGGTTATTGAAGACACTCATCTCGAGGTGTTTCGGACCGACGGCCAGCGGCGTCGCTGGCAGGGATTCAAACCATTCAGCACGGTTGTTTGGAGAATTATGGGGGGTGGGGTGGATAAGACGCCGATGTGGTTGTGGGCATCAGCACGAGCGTATGTGGCGGATTAAGAAGAGAGGGCAGCAGGAGGGTGAATTGAAACGGGCAAAGACGGCTTGGGGAAGGATGAGGTTGAGATGAGGGAGGGATGCGCGTGGAGAAGGATTGAGGGAGGAAGGAGGAAAGGCGGCATGGAGAAGGGTGATTGGACGAGCGCTTGGAGCGAATTTCCACTCTCCCGAGGACATACCCAGTTCCGTCTGCTACCTGGGCTCGCACCATCCCCAGACCGAGGCCTCGGTGAAGCGCTTCCACGACCACGACAATAATTGCCCGGCCGAGGAGATGGCCATGCCCAGAGGCCGATGCCAGGGGAAGCCTCCCGACATCGCCGTGGCAGAGTTGGCATTGCAACATGACATCGCAGTGATGGGCATCAGTTCTTTAAACCAAAAGCTGGATATAGCGCAGAGTACCTGATCGAGGCACGCCGAGACGGCGACGGCAGAAGGGGCCCCCCTAGATTGAAGCCGCACGAGCGCGGCCCTTCGAGTGGGACCTCTCGCGCCAGCTGCCGCAGAAACTCCCCAGACGGGGACCGCATGGACAGGATCCTGAGGCTTACTTTTTGCTGTAAGCAAGAGGAGGACATGGTACCTATACCCTATACCGCTACCTCTCTCTCGTTTTCGCATTTTTGGATTTCCTGGGAAGCCCTCGTCGCCACCGCTGGATACGCCTCGAAATTCTGGTCAGCACGCACCCTGGGAGAGGACCGGGGGTATCGATGCCTTTTCTATGGTTTTTCAATCACAGGCGTTAGCACGGGTGGGTTAGGGTGGGTGAGGACCCAGGTGGCTTGATTTTTGTTGGCACACGCGGGGTTTGGGAATGGTCTGGAACCGGTATTATGTAGTCATTCTCTGACGCCACCAGCGTCGAACGGTACGTGACCAGGAGGAGGGGGGCGGTGATGGCCGTTACGCCGACGACGTTCCATTATTTGTGATGGCCGAACCGCTCGCCTTGTGGGCGGTATCCGACGGCTAGGATCCTGTCCGTGACCTGCAGGCTTCCCACCCCCGATGCTGTGAGGTATCCTGTCGGTTGAATCTCGCGGAAGGGGTCGAGGAAAGCTTGGGGGTCGGCGACTTAAAGAAGTCGAGTCTTGTAAGAAATCCCCGAGTTCCTCACCCAATGAGTAGCCGATCCGCAAATCAGAGACGGGCGAGTTGAGACAACGGTAGTTGGCCTTCGGGGGAGCTCCTCGTCGCCACGGCTCGACGCAGCTCGGACACTTGGTGGGTGTCGAAAGTCAAACCCAGTAGGGGTCGGGACCGATTTTGAGTTATCGTTGTCTCTCTCGTCCTGATCCGAGTGAAAAAGGGAAGCTCGGCGGTACACCCTCAGGGGGCCATCCCCTATCTTTTTTCCCCGAGTTGGGCACCACCTTGTCTACAAACCACAACATCGAGGATCGGGTCGTCGCACCCCCCGTTAAGATATCAGAGCTAGGAAGTGTAAAGTGAAAGTTCCCCCTCTGCAGTGAATGATGGATCTCTCCCTTTTGCACAGAGGCTGTTCTATTTATCTGTCGGCCGGTAGCTTCCGGCACAATTTTGACAAGGTTCGGGACAGGGCGAGATCGAGCTTCTTGGGGAACTCCTAGTAACTATCCTGATGCCCCGCATGGGCAAAGCAAAAGAGCCCTTCCCCACTGAGCTGTGTAATGTACTGGAGTTGTTTTTTGTTGCAGCCGAGCTTCGAGTTTTTGAGTTTGGTTGGGAATCGTCAGGGGCGTGCCTATGTCTCACAGTCGATGATCAGGTCAAAGCTTAAGCGAGGCCAGCAACCAGCAGCCGCTACGCTGGGCACCAGCACTGATAACATTGACATGCCACCATACAATCTTCCACCTTAGACTGGAAGACGGGTCGACAAGAAGGGGAGAGGGGATGATGAGGACTCTGATGTCCGACTTTGCGGAAACAGCAGCATGGCGAAGAAGTGCGACTGGAGCCTCAGACCCAATCTTTCTGAAGCATTTTTTGAACCGGATCGGTGGGTGATGGTTCTGGGGCTTGGAGCCGGGCGAAAACGCCGGATCTCAGAGGAGGAGGAGGAGGAGGAGGAGGAGGAGGAGGAAGAGGAGGAGGAGGAGGAGGAGGAGGAGGAGAGGGAGCAGTGTCCGCACCGCGCCCGCCGTCGCCGCCCCCTCCCCCCCAGCGGGGCGGGGCCCCGCGGGTCGCGCTGCCGCTGATCGCCGCCCTGCCGTACGTGTTCCGCACGCTCCAGGCCGGCCGCCTGGGCCGAGGGGAAGGTGTTGTTGTTGTTGTTGCAGCTGTTGCTGTTGCTGTTGCTGCTGTTGTTGCTGCTGCTGCTGCTGTTGCTGTTCCTCTAAGAGATGTTGTCTTATCCCGCCTGGGCCAGAACGCGCGCCATGCCCCACCCCCTCCCCCCAGAACGTAATGCTCCCCTCCCCAGTGCGCCCCTGGCTCTGCCGCAGTGCGTCTGGTGCCACGGTCTGTCACGGCGGTGGGCAGGGGCGTGACGATGTTCGGGCCGGACAAAGCGGGGGATTGGGAAAGGGGGGGTTACAAAATTTGCCGCATGCAGCTGGTTTCGGCCCCGCCGAGGGGCCCATTCCTCGATGCATGGCCGCCTCCGGCGCCGGGAGGCGCCGGGAAAATCAGCTGCGTCAGCTGATTCTGAACCCCCCCTTTTGCTATTCCCCCCTTTCGCCCGACCCGAGAAGGGAGGAAAAGGCTTGCCTTAAGTCGGGCCTGTCCCCCATACAGGGGGATTTTCGACGAAACGTATCAGATTCCCCCAAAATAGTTTTGTAAAAAACCAAAAAGAAGTCCAAACATAGTCTGGGGACTATTTTTGGAGTATTTTTTGACCTTCTTGGGGCATTTTTGGAGTATGTTTCATTGTTCGTCGAAAATCCCCCTGTAGGGGGACACGCCCGACATAAGGCTTGCCTAGAGGCCCAACAGTTTGCCCAGGGAAAATTGAAATGAGCAGGCCATGTTTCACCCCCAATCCCCGAGCCCCTCCCGAAACGTTTGGCCGCTCAAGAAAAAGGGGGAACCCCTGGGATACACCCCAAGGGAGCTATTCGGACGTGCCGCTATCGAGGATGGACGCCCCCCCATCGTATATGCCAGGTTTGGGCCCAAAATGTCTGGTCCAGTCGAAAACCCCACGAAGCCTGGGATAGGGGTCGACGAATCGCCTGTTGAAGAGGAGCAGCGGGAGCCATCGTTTGTCCCTGGTGGAAAAAAGCACGACGGGGTATTTTGGTAGTTATCAGTTATCGGTCTCGGGGGTCCCTCGCGGGGCCCCAGGACCGTCAGAACACGACTCGTGATGAAACGCTTGTCCCGGGGAAGGGGTCAAACTTTGCAGGGTGTCGACGTTGTGAACAGAAGCGCGGCATGGGATGTTGGGATGTGGGGGAGGGGCCTGGTGGCGCTTCCTTCTGCGCCGCCGCGGGGTCGGGGTCTGGAATTGACTCGTCCTTGGCTATCCGCAATCGTTGCCAGGCTCCGCCGGCATCGAGCGCTGCGTCACCCGCGTGCCACCCCGCCCAGGAAGATGCGGCTTTGCTAACTCGGGAGCCCATCGCCGATCTAGTGGCGATGCATCGCCGATTCCAGGCCGATGTTACCCCCCCCCCTTGAGCTGGTCCCCGCTAACGTTGGCCCTCAGGGAGGGGGGGCAGTCCAAGTGACGGCCGCGGCGCCAAGTAGCAGAACTCAGGAGGGAATCACACGGACACAATTCATCATCGATTCCCAGGGGAGTACGGGAAAATATGAGGAGTGGGGGGAAGAGGAAAACCAAGGAAATGTGGGAGAATGTAGGGAAGCCTGGGAGTTGTGTCCATTTATCTGTATGTCTCTGGGCCCCTTGAGACATGTTTCGTGAGGAGCAGCGGTGCAGTGAAAGCTTTGGGCTGTAAGGTCCACGCGAGTCTCGGTGTGGGATCGACACCTCTTGGGGTCCGTCCATCCTCCTCCTCCTCCTCCTCCTCCTCCTCCTCCTCCTCCTCCTCCTCCTCCTCCCCCTCCGTCTCCTCCTCCCCCTCCTCCCCCTCCTCCTACCCCTCCTCCCTCCTGGCGCACTTGGGCGCATCTGAGGCTCCAGAGGGACTTCGTCCCTTCGGGTGGACTGGGGTTCGGGTGAGCAAGACATGCGTGCTGCAGGTCCGTGTCGTGCAGACCCGGCGGCGACCATTTGCGCGGGCTTTCGAGGTTGAACGGCGCCAGTGGCCCAGAGTCGGCCAGTACGGAACGATCTGACGATCGGAGCGCCGCCGATCGTTCAAGGGAGAATTATCCGTGCGGTGTCAGAAACCAACGCCGGGGCCGTCACGACACGAACCTGCCGTACCAGTACCGATGCCCTTCAGTCCCCTCTGGATAGTTCGGCCTTCTGGGCGCAGCCCTTGTCAGACCTCACTCTTGGAGAAGCCCAATGGGTAGCGGTATCGGAATCGATATGTCACCCCAGAGGAGCAGGTAGCCAGACCACGAGGATCGAGGAGGATGTAAGTTTACAGCTCGAGACGTTTTCCTGCCTCTGGAGCCTGGAGACCTCCAGCGTCACGGAAAACATGAGACGGGAGGTTTTCTGAGTCTGGGGCCTCTCGAGCCAGGCCCGTCACAAGCCCCGCGGGGCATTCGGAAGACGTCTCGGGACGGAGCGCCAGTCCCCATGGTGTTCCGACGAGCTTCGGGTCGCGAAGGTTCAGGAGGGAAAGAAACACACAGACACAATTAATCGTTGATCCCCCCATAAATATAGGAAAATATGGGAAGTGGGGGGGAAGACAGAAACCCAGAAAATATATGAAAATATAGAGACTATTGTTATTTGTGTGTGTATTTATTTGTGTGTCCCAGTGCCCCTTCAAGGGTGGCATGGAGAGGAAGGTACAGCAGGCACGTCGAGTGAGAGGCCAGCTTGCCAACAGGTGCCCCACAGAGGCTTCGCACACCCCGATGGCCCCACAGACCCACATGAGCCTCGGGGCACCTCGGGGAGCTCGAAGCTGGACGGCAGACCTGCCCCCAGGCTTCGTCTAGCGAGACGTCTTGGCACACGCGTCTACTGTATCGCGCTTCGCGGTTCTGCCCCAGCCAGAGAGACGGTAGAGGGAAACAATTATTGAACCCTCCCCCTCCCCCCCAAACTCAATGTTGGCACGCGCGGGGGTTGCTGCGGTCGAAGTGCATCTCATCAGACCCACCGCCAACTTTGAACATTGGGGGGGGGAGGCGTTGACGGATGACTGTGGCATATGTTCGCTAATTTGTTCCGAAGCCTGGATGTTCTCCTCCAGGGTGGCGCACGATCGAGGGTGCGAAGAGGAGTCGCGCATCGCGTTCTGAGCTGGCAGCTTCGGAGGCCCGAGGGTCCGACGACGAGGGCCGCCACTGGCTTGGCATCGCTCGGACGTGTGCATTTTTCCTTCGGCGGGGGCCATCGAGGAGCATCCTTGATCACTTGCCGGAAAAACCACGCACGAAACCGAAAAAAACACAGGGAATGGACGTCCGAGCGATGGCGAGGATTTCGTCTAGCAAGACGTCTTGGCGCACGCGTCTACCGTGTCGCGCGTCGCGGTTCTCTGCCCCAGCCAGAGAGATGTTCTCCTCCAGGGTGGCGCGCGATCGAGGGTGCGAAGAGGAATCGCGCATCGCGTTCCGAGCTGGCAGCTTCGGAGGCCCGAGGTTCAGGAGGGAAAAAAACACACAGACACAACGAATCGGCGATTCCCCAGAACATCTGGGAAACTATGGGAAGTGGGGGGGAAGACAAACACCCAGAACATATGCTAAACTATGGGGAATAGTGTTGTTTGTGGGTATTCATTTGTGTGTCCAAGGGCCCCTTCAGAGGTTCCGACGACGAGGGCCGCCAGTGGTGGGGTCCAGGCGCCGATCCAGCAGGTCCGCGCGGACCTCCGAACGTGTGATCATATTTCAGGAGGAAAAAACACACAGACACAATGAGTCGTCGATTCCCAGAAGATATGGGAAGATATGGGAAGTGGGGGGGGAGACAACACCCAGAACATATGGGAACAGATGGGGAATACTTTTGATGGTGTGTATTTATTCGTGTGTCCCAGGGCCCCTTCATGTATTTCTTCTCGGGGGGAAGGTATTAGCGGCTTCTGGCCCCTGTGCGGTCAGAGGGAGGGCGTCCCCCCCGCCCCCCCAAAGTGTTGGCGGCGCTTCCTCGACACGAGGGAGAGCAAGCACCTGTGCAACCTGGGAAAGTGCCTTCTCCTCACGCCTCCCCCCCTGAAGGAGGAGGAGGAGGAGCGAGGAGGAGGAGGAGCGAGGAGCGAGGAGGAGCGAAGAGGAGGAGGAGCGAGGAGCGAGGAGCGAGGAGGAGGAGGAGGAGGAGGAGGAGGAGGAGGAGGAGGGAGGAGGAGGAGGAGGAGGAGGAGGAGGAGGAGGAGG
>CAUYUJ010016870.1:196976-204476 GCA_963575745.1 Prorocentrum cordatum | reverse complement strand
TTTGCCGACGCATTATCCGCACACCCTTCCAATCACTATGTCGCAGCTGGAGCTGAGTATGCCATGGATGATCATCCTCTCGCCTCGTCGATGCCAGAGAGTCCGTGGTGAGCGGAAACGTGTACTCGCTTCCATATCTTGTCGCCGAAAGCCACGAGATAAGAGTGAAAGCACGCGACAACACGCACACACACACACGCGAGAAAGAGAGAGGGAGGGAGAGAGAGAGAGAGAGACGAATTGTTTGTTGGATAACTCTACGCCGATCGATCCCCATGGAGCCAGTATGCCACAGTCTCCTCCCCCTTTTCCTGCTCGCCCTCCCCCCTCCTCCCCTTCACACGAGGACACTCGATCCTCATCCCCATTTCCCTACCCTTCTCCCCCCCTATTTCCCTCCTCGCTCCTCGCCCCCCCCCCCCGCCCAGCGGAGCAGGTACCTCGCCTCGCTGCTGGTGGTGGTCGCCACCGCTTTCTGGGGCAGCAAGGCGTACCGCCAGGGGGCCGCCCGCGCGCGCTGTCGGCACTCGTCGTCCTCTTGCTCCTCCTCCTGCCCCTAGCCCCTCGTTGGCATCTCGTTTCTTCTCCTCTTCCACCTCCTCGCTCCCTCTCTTGTTCCTCGCTCCTCCTTCTCACTCCTCCTCGCTCCTCATCCTCCTCCTCCTCCTCTTGCTGTTGCTGGTGCTGCTCGCTCCTCCTCATCAATCCTCCTCGCTCCTCATCCTCCAGCTAGCTCCTCACTGCCCATCGCTCCTTCTCGTTCCTCCTCCAGGGACCTTCAGGGACCTCTGGAGAATTCTGGAGACCCCCGGAGTCCTCTGGAGGCGTCACTTCTTTCTCTTGTTATTCCCTCCTGCCGCTCTCCCACCCTCCCACTGCTCATCTGCCGTTGTCATCGCCATCGACCTCTCTCGTCGTCGTAGGCGCCGCCGCCGTCGTCGTCGTCTTTTCCGTTCCGTCTCGGCGGCGTCTACGATGGGCTTTTATCCCGCCAGTAGGTCGTATCATGTTGTTTCGCCTATTGCCCTCCAGGACTTTGTTATGCTGTGCGTGTGTGTGTGTGTGTGTGTGTGTGTGTGTTCGTGTCCGCGTCGCTGCATGAATAGATAACAAACGTATGTATACATGTATGTGTGTACGTACGTATGTGCGCACGTACGTACGTATGTATGAGTGTATGTGTGGTTGTTTGTATGTATGTATGTATGTGTATATATACGTGCATGCATGCATATATATATGTATAAATATGTATAGGTGGATGCATGTATGTGTATGTAGGTGTGTATGTATATATGTACAGATGTTTGCATGCATGCACGTATGCATGCATTAATGCATGTATGAACGTATGCATGCACGCATGCATGCAAGTAATTATGTTTGTATGCATGCAGGCATGCATGTATGCATGTATGTACACATGCCTGTCTGTCTGTATGTCTGTATGTGTGTATGTACCTATGCATGCATGTATGTCTGTATGTAGGTATGTGTCTGTGTATATATACACGGCCGTATCAGTGTATACATACATGTATGTCTCTATCTATGTATGCATGCATGTATGTATGCATGCGTAAATGAAATGTGTTGAAGTATGCATGTACGTATGTGTGTATGCTTACTGTAGAGAGCGCGCCACTGGATCACCCTGTAATTGAAAAGGGGCGGGTGCTCGCAGAACCCCCCCCCACCTGTAAAGGGGGGGGGAGATTGTCGACCCCCCTCCTCCCCCCCTTTAAGAAGGAGGGGATCCGACCCCCTCCCCCCCTACTTGAAGGGGGGGAGGGGGTTCCGCCCCCCCCCCCCCCGTGGCGCGGGAAGGGAAGGGGGGCGTTCGGACCCCCCCCCCCCTCATCCCCTTTGCGCCGAAAAGGGGGCCGGGGAGGGGGCCTCTCCCGCTTCTTTTTTCTGCGGCAGAGAAGGCGGGTAGGGAGTAGTGAGTAGTAGCTAGTGAGTAGTGGGTAGCGGATAGTGCGTAGTGAATAGTGAGTAGTGGGTCGTGAGTAGCGAGTGGGGCGTTGGGAGTAGGGAGTGGGGAGTTGTGAGTAGTGAATAGTGAGTGGCGAGTATTGATTAGTGAGTAGTGAGAAGCGCGTAGTGAGTAGTGAGTAGTGAGTAGTGAGTAATGAGTAGTGAGTGCAGAGTAGGCCGTAGGGAGTAGTGAGTAGTGAGTTGTGAGTACTTGGTAGTGAGTCGTTTTTGAGTTAATAGTGGGTAGTGCCTAGTAAGTAGTGAGTAAAGAGTAAAGAGTAAAGAGTAGCGAGTAGAGAGTAGGGAGTAGGTGTAGTGAGTAGTGAGTGGTGCGTAGGGAGTAGTGCGTAGTGAGTAGTGAGTAGTGCGTAGTGGGTAATGGGTAGTGAGTAGTGACTAGCGACTAGCGAGTAGGGAGTAGCGAGCAGTGTGTAGTGAGTAGCGAGTAAGGCGTGGTGAGTAGTGAGTAGTGAGGAGGGAGCAGTCAGTACTGAGTAGGGAGTAGTGAGGAACGATTAGGGAGCAGCGAGTAGTGAGTACTGAGTAGTGAGTAGTGAGTAGCGCGTAGGGAGTACTGAGTAGTGAGTAGCGAGTAGCGAGAAGTGGGTACTGAGTAGTGAGTAGTGAGTAGCGGGTACAGAGTAGTGAATAGCATGTGGTGGGTCGTGAGTAGTGGGTAGTGAGTAGTGAGTAGCGAGTAGTGAGTAGTGACTAGTGACCTAGTGACTAGCGAATAGGGGGTCTGGAGTAGTGAGTAAGTGAGTAGTGAGTAGTGAGTAGTGTGTTGTGAACTCTGGGTAGTCAATAGTGCGTAGGTAGTGATATGAGTAGGGAGTAGCGAGTAATAGTGGCTAGTGAGTTTTGAGTTATCGGCAGTGAGTAGTGAGTGCTGCATTTTGCGTAATGAGTAGTTAGAAGTGGGTCGTGGGTAGTGGGTCGTGCGTAGTGATTTGTGAGTAGTGAGTATTGAGTAGTTGGTAGTGAGTAGTGAGTAGTGGGTAGGGAGTAGTGGGAAGGGAGTAGTGATTAGTGAGTAGTGAGTAGTGGGTAGTGGGTAGTGAGTAGTGGTTAGTGAGTAGTGAGTAGTGAGTAGTGAGTAGTGGGAAGTGAGTAGTGAGTAGTGAGTAGTGGGTAGTGAGTAGTGCGTAGGGGGTAGTGAATGCTCTTCGGGCCTAGGGTTTGGGGTTAGGGTTAGGGGCTTGGGTAAGGGTGAGGATTACTGTCAGGGATGGTAAGTGTCGGGTTCCAGAGCCAGGGGGCGCCGTGGCGAAAAGGGGGAGGGGGGGGAGGTTCGAATTTGACGGCCAGAGGAGGGGAGGGGGGCGGGGCTTCCCCGACGACGGACCGGGAAGGGGGGGAAGGGGGTGGGTTCCCCGACGACGAACTTGGAAAGCGGGGGTGGGAGGTTCCCCGACGACGGATCGGGGCAAGGGGGGGGGTGGATGGGGTTCTTTCCCCTGAGGGACATCCAGCGGTGCGGCCCCTGGCCTCTTTACATGTATGCATGATTGTGCGTAGTTATGTCTGGGTGTATATATATATATATATATGTATACATGCATGTGTGCACGTGTGCGTTTGTACGTATCTATGGATATGTGTTTGCATGTACGTGTGTATATTGGTGTGTAACCCTGTCGGTTACGTGTCTGTGTGAATGTGTGTATGCATGCATGCATACGTGTATGCGTGTTTGTGCACGTGTAGGACGAGGTATACGCATACGTTTATGTCATTGCATATATTGATATATGTACACACGTGTACATGCGTGCATGCATACATGCATGTATGTGTGTATGCGTGTCTGCAGGTGTTGTTGTATGCATGTATGTTTATGTGTATGTGTCTATGCGTGTGTGTGTGTGTTCATGTATGTATGCAGGCATGTATATATACATGCAGACATACATGTATATATGCTTGTGTGCATGTATGTATGCAAGTGCGTACGTTGTGTTGATGTATGTTCCATGTTTTCAAGCGTGCATTTTTACGCATGCATGCATTCATGTATGCATGGATGCACGGATGCATGCATGCACGCATGTATGCATACATTACGTATCCATGTGTGCAATCATACATGTAGTTATGTATGTATGCATGCATGGATATAGGTAGATGTCTACGTGTGTATGTGTGGTGGTGTTTCAACTCGATGCTACCGATTCGATTCGCACGCTATTCCCGTTGTTTGCTGCACTTCTCAGTGTTCCGAAAAGAATCGGATTCAACACAATGGGAGGATACGGGCGGGATGGGTAGGATGACAGATCTGTCGCGCATGTATCTAGATAGTTCTCTGTACCATCCCACCTTCCCCCTCTTTCTTCGCCTCCTTCTCTGATCAAGACTTGTTTTAATCAGGACCTTTTCTCAGAGACCCGATGTCCTGTTCCTGCCTAAGCTGTGCTTGCACTAATACTTTTTAGCTAATTAGGTGGATGTGTCTAGACTTCTTCCACGTGGGCGCTTCGTGGGGGCCTCGTGGGGGCCTCGTCTGGGTGGTTGTGGCAGGGTTTCGCCTAGTGGGCGCCCTCGCCTAGTGGACGCCCTCGAGTGCCAGGTGATGGCAGGGTTTCGCCCAGCGGGCGCCCATGAGCGCTTCGATGGCGTTTCGTGTTGGTGGATGTGTCAGGGTTTCGCACGGTGTGCGCCCTTGGTCGCGGGAAGAAGCACGGGGACCATGAGCAAGATGTTGTGCGATCTTGTCGATACCGATGTTGATCATGGTCCATGTCAGGTCGCCGATTCGCGAGAATGATCCACGAATTTACGTTGACCAAGATCGACAGGGACTAAGGTCGACACGACGTTTCCACGTTCAGTCTTGGTTATGGTCTCCGTTTTCTTCCGTGTGGGCGCTTCGTTGGCTCCTCGTGCGACGGGCGAAATCAGGCGATACAGTTTCTCCTCCAGATCGGTTGACGCGGGTAATTCCCCGGCGTGAGTGCGCGCAGCGGCGAGCTCGCTTGCGGCACGAGTTTGCGGTTCGCCTCGTCGGATGCTGAGCACCGCAGCAAGTCGATTCGGAGGCCAGCGACATGTGCACACGTGTGCGCTGTCAGCTCCCGCTGGCTTGCATGCAGATGCGGTCGTTCGTGCACGAGGAGCCGCGGAGAGCGTGCACTCACAGATCCTGGCATCGCTCGGACGTGTGCATTTCTCCTTCGGCGAGGACCATCGAGGAGCATCCTTGATCACTTGGCGGAAAAAAACACGCACGAAACCGAAAAAAAAGCGCAGGGAATGGACGCTCGAGCGATGGCCAGAGATGGCGTTGCTCGCTCACGGGCACCATCCACCGCGCCCTCCGGTCTCGCTCCGCGGTGGGTTGTCCCCCTCTTTGAGCTGCCCCTCTCCACTCAGCGAGGGCAGTACCGTCGGGGCGTTGACCTAAAGAACCCTAAATAAGGAACGAGGCCCCTATTTTCCATAAGTTAAACTTCGATTTCATATCGAAAACCTAAGGAAAACCTAAGGCAAGCTGCAAAACAATTAAGGAACACGGAGCCCCTCCCCAACGAAAAGAGTTCCTTCTTCAGGGCCCCGACTGTACGCCGCCCTCCCCCAGAAAGCTCCGGTCCCCCAGCGGCGGAGCAGCCGTGCGAGGCCGCGCGCCGCCGTGTCCGTTAGACGGCACGTGGTGGCGGCGCGCGCGACCGTGGTGCGGTCGGAGGTCTCGGTTGATCTCGCGGCCGGGTCTCACCGCTTGCGGCCTTCAGGCGCAGTGTTGCGCACCCGCGGTGATTTTGGACGCCCGAAATGGCTACGGAGAGAATGGGTACAATGCCCAACAGCAGTTCCTTTTCATTCTGAACTGGACTCGCTGTCGGTGTCGCTGCGGCCTGTGTCCATTTGAGACAGAAGGCCGCCTGCCCAACAGCGGCCGCTGCTGGTTTGGGACAACATTTGTTGTTGGGCATTGTACCCATTCTTTCCGTACCCATTTCGGGCGTCCAAAGTGATGAGCACCATGTGAGCACCATCGTATCCACGATGGAGCACCACTGTGCCGACACGCGTGGTCAGGCTTGCCGGCGTCGGGGTTCTTGCAGGGTCGAGGACAGGATCCCTCGCCAGTTCGCTCGCTCTCTGCCAGCAGTCGCGCACGAGCGCTCGCTCGAGGCGGAGCGCGTCATCGTGATCTCGATATTCGCCACGGCCTATGCCGCGATCTGGGACGTGCGGATGGACTGGGGCCTGGGCTTGGAGGAGCCGAGCTCCGCCCTTGCAGTTCGCCTTTCCTCGCTAACCGCTTCGCCGCAGGCTCTCTCTCTCTCTCTCTCTCTCTTTCCCTCTCTCTCTCTCTCTTTCTCTGATTTTCGCGCGCAGCGGACCTTGGAGTTCTCAGGAGTAGTTTGCGCAGTTCTTGCAAGCCGCCAGTGTGGCGTGTTCGGTTGCGCGGCCGCGACGGTTCAACCGAGCTCTCCCAAAGAGACTCGGCGGAAACGTGTTGGGCCGTCTGGGAAAGTCTTGCAAGGCCGTGTTAGGCAATCTTAGGCTGGTCTCGGGGGCCGTTTGGGGGCACTAGATGCGAGGATGCTGTTTTTTTTGCGCGGTGCATCCGCAACGTCCGTTGCGCGGGGTCGCCCCCCTTCCTTGTACTTGGCATCGCTCGGACGTGTGCATTTTTTCTTCGGCGAGGACCATCGAGGAGCATCCTTGATTATTTGGCGAAGAAGCCACGCACGAAACCGAAAAAAACACAGGGAATGGACGTCCGAGCGATGGCCAGTTCCCTGTAATGGTGCCGACCGGTCGTGAGAGGGGAGAGCGGTTCCCCCGCAGGCATGGGCGCGGTGTTCGCAGGCACGGGGGTGGCGTTGTTGAGCATGTTTCTTGGTGCTAACGAGCATGTTGCTACCCCTCTTAGGAGGAGGAGACGAACGAGGTCTGCCTCTTGAACTACCTTTATCCTTGTTATTTGTCCTATCTGTATTTGGACCACTTCCGCTTCTATTATAGTTTTTCCGCATTGGTATATCATCCTTCTGATATTCATACCATGCTCCTGAAACCATTCAGTAATACCAGCCTTCAATTCTGGTGGCGCTCGCAGCCCCTCCCCCGCACTCCCACCCCCCCGTAACGGACTTCACGGGGAGGGAGGAAGAACTCATTCTCGAGGGCTCTGAACGTGCCTGGTGCCGTCTCGAGATATTTTGGGGTTATATTGTGGCCGTCCGTGCGTTGCTCTGGGCCTCTTGGGTGCCGCGTGGGGGCTGCGTTGGGGTAACGCAGGGGCTTCCAGCGAACCCCTCGAGCGCAAAAGGATTTTCACGCAGAAATCATTCAAGAACCACGCGTTCTGAAATCATCTTGGCCTCCACGGGGCATCCTGGCTTTCTGAGGGATCTCTTGGACTCTTGTGCCGTTTGGCGGGGTTTTCAGGCCTTCTCAAAAGGTCCGAGTCCAAATGGCAACAAGTCTGAGGTGGAGAAGGTGGGTAGGGGGGGGCTGTCTGCTTGGTGCTTCGAGGGGGGGTCTGTTGCGTTTGGGATTTCAGACACTCTGGAA
>CAUYUJ010016870.1:146976-191976 GCA_963575745.1 Prorocentrum cordatum | reverse complement strand
ACTGAAGCCCGCGTATGTTCGAAAATTCTTGCGCCTAGATACTCACGGCGGACAGGTCCATGCGAATAGATGCACATATAGGGGAGCTCCACGCAGTGAATAGTTTGAGTCTCCAAGCGGTGGGAAGGCGCTTCATCTGGAGATTCCGGATGTTCCCTTCAGATGCTTGAGGGCTCCTGAGGAGGGAGTCTTGCGAAGTCCAGGATGACTGGGGATTCCTGGGGACTCCTGGAAATCCCAGAGGATTTCGTAAGGGGTTCCATCGGAATTCCCAGCGTTTTCTTGAGGGATTATTGAAGGTTTTTGGAAGGATTCTTGACGATTCTTATTGGGTTTCTGAGCGATTCCTGACAGTTCCTGAAGGATTCCCGACGGTTTCCTGAGGATTCCTGAAGGGTTCTTCAGGGTTCCTGAGGGGTTCTTGAGGGTTACTTGAGGATTCTTGTGGGGCTTCCTGATGCATTCTTGAATTCCCGGAGATTCCTGACGATCCCCAATGATCCCTAGGATTCATCACGGATTCTTGAGGGATGCCTGAGGATCCCTGAAAGATTTGCATGGGGTTTGCGAGGTTTCCTGAAGAGCGTTTACCACCATAGACGTTTCATAGACGTTGCGTATACTTTGCGTGCATGTTGGATATACGTCTGCATGCGTTTGTGATCATTTTCGGACACGCTTTCCATGCGTTTCTTATACGTACGTTCCGTACGCGTTCGTATACAATGCCGCCTTGGAGTGCCTTGAGCCTATGTATTGCCCTCCTAGAGTATTTGGAATTTGCATGTAGTAATGCAGTGGAGCGGTCTAGATCCCAACTGCGTATTATGAAATACGAGCGAGTTTCCCCAAGAGAAACAATTCGGTGTTCATTGCTGAGGCGACCATGCAATAGCAACGCTTTACAGCTTTGTCTGGCCGTTCGGATCCGGACCGTTCCGGTTTTCTCACCGATTGGGATTTGGACCGTCCAGTTGGGAGCTGGAAGGTCCGGTTGGGATTCGACCCCATCGCGTCCAACGTTGGCCGTTGTCGGTTTTCCACGACAGTCGCTGCTGGGCATCGTGTCCATCTCTTTTGTCCGTACCCGTTTAGGGCGTCCAAACTTGCGGCGCCCCCCCCGCGCATTCCGCGCACTGGTCGGGGGGGATGTGGAGAGAGGGGCCCAGCGCCGACTGAAGGAATCCGCGCAGAGTTCCGACAGTTTACAGACTGTGCAGCTTACTATTTTTTTTCCCGCCACGGATGCGTTCGTCCTTGCCTCTCTTCCCCCTTGGTTGCCTGCAGTTCGCCTGAGCCCGCAGGCAGCCACAAAGCGAGGGATACAGCTTTTGAGCGTCGCGGTGGCAGGCGTTATTCTCCTGCTCTGCCTCATCTCCTCTGGGGGCCGATCTATGGTCACCGCCACCACGCGGTTGCCTTCAGAGGAGGAAAAGGTGCCCATACCGCTACCGCTCCCTCGTGTTCCCCTTCTTGGGCCTCCTGGGAGGCCTTCGTCGCCACCGCCGGATTCGCTTCGAAATCTTGGCCACAGTGAACCCCGGGAGAGGTCTGGCGAGTAGCGGTATCGGTACCTTTTGGCCACCTCCACCGCGCGCCGACCCTGTGCCGGACCAGCTTGTGCGGGAGGGAGCCGCGCACAGAAATCGTCTTCCCAGGAGGTGCCTTTTTTCTATACACGTCGGCCACGCGCAGACGGGGGTAGGGGGAGGGGGGAAGGCTTCTTAGAAGCACCCCTGCTTCTTAGAAGGGGTGGGCCTTGTCTGTAGATGTAAGGCCCGCGCCTTCTAAGAAGCAGCCCCCTTCTAATCTCGGGGGAACGTAAGACTCGGGTAAGCCGGAACTCGGGTTTGCCGACGTTTTTTGACGAGCGCGTCCTGGATTTTGACGGTCCAGTTTTCGTGGGATGTTTGCAGTGGGAGCTCGCGTCAAATTTCAGATGGCGTCTCGTTAGTTTTTATGATGGACCCCGTCAGACCAACCCGCGTCCCCCGTACCCGAGCCTTACGCCTCCCCGATAATCAGCCTTCCCCCCTCTCCCTACCCCCTCGGGCGCGCCGCCAAGCACGGGGCCCCGCTACGCGGTCTGCTCTGCCGAGCCTGGGCGCGATCCCGGGTGCGGTCTGCGGAGGTCGTGCGCTCCTTCTTCCCCGTGGGCCGGGTGTACACCTTAGGCGATGCTTAAGAAAATTTAGATTTTCGGCCAGAGTCTCGATTATTCTTAATGGTTCAGTGTAAATCCTAAGATTTTGATAGACATGTTGTTTTTTTTTCAAGTTCTGAGACTATGAAATTCTTAACCCATGATTTCTTAAGCATTTCGCATGGTGTACCCTCCCCACCGGGAGAGCCGATGTGCCCCACCCAGTTCATTAAGGCTGCATGTTCCCTCCAGGGTGGAAGATTCAGTCGGGCGTGTCCCCCATACAGGGGGATTTTCCACGAAAGAGAAAAACATACCCAGAAAATAGTCAAATGAATAATCAACAAAATAGTCTGGGGACTATTTTTGATTATGTTTTAACCTTTTTGGGGCATTTTTGGGGTATTTTTCATTTTTGGTCGAAAATCCCCCTGTACGGGGACAGGCCCGACTGAAGTATGACATCCTCCTCCCCAGAACTCTGTCTTTGTATTGGTCGTCGTCGGGAGGAGGAAGGACGATGATGTGTCGCAGCGGCCGGGGCGCGCTGGCGAGAGGAAAGGGACCCCGGCTCCGCCGCCGGACACATAATCGGGAAGCTTAGGGAAGAGGGTTGGGAAGAGGTAGCAGAAGAGGCGGTCAGGGAGTAGGGAGGCAGCAAAGAGCAGGGAGGAGAGAGCATGCGCTGCGGAGAGCAAGGGGGGGGAGGGACAAGGGAGGTACGAGGGGGATAGGAACTCGTAGAGATACGTTTTATGTGTGGACACACTTATACAAATATACACATGTATACACATATATGTTTACATGCGTGTGTATACATACACACTATTAATGTGCACATTAATGTTAATCGTACTTATCTGCATCCACACCTATATATATATATATATATATATATATATACATATTCATGGTTGTATTACACAGAACTGCCTTTGGCCCATCCCGCCACCGTGTTTGGATTGTGGGTCAGAATTGTCAAGGATGCTTCTTGGGTTCTCTTCGGAGCACCTTCGGGGGCCTCTTGGGGGCAGTTTTGGGTCGTCTTGCGGCTTCTTTGGGGCCTTTTCGGGGCCTCTTTGGGCCTTTGGGGGGCCTCTTGAGGCCCTCTTGGGGCCTCTTGGGGCCCCCTTGGGGCCTTCTGGGGTCCTACCGGGGCAGAGAGCTAGAATTTTCGGTTTGCGTCCCCCTCTTGGACCTCTCTTGGGCCGTCTTGGGCGCCTCTGGGGCCGTCTTCAGGCCCTTTTGCTCCGTCTTGGGCCCATCTTGGCGGCCTTTTGCGCCGTCGTGCGGCGATCTTGGGGGCCTCTTGGGCTGTCTTGGAGTGCTGTCTTGGAGTGTCGCAAAGCCAAAAAGGCGAGAAGACCAAAACAAACATCAATACCAAAGGTCAACATATGATTTGGAACTCGCGGGCATTCTTCGGAAGCCTCGTGGAGGCGTCTTGGAGGCCTCTTGGACCGTCTTGGGGTCATCTTGGGCGTCTTGGAGCGCTGTTTAGGCGTCTCGAGACCCTCCTGGACCATCCTGGGAGTCTTGTGAGACTCGTTTTTCCCGTCTTGGGGCTTCCTTGGGCCTCAAGAGCTCACGCGGGGAGATGCCGGAAACCCCAGGGGGGGCACGCGCCAAACCCAAGAAGATGTGGCAATTCGAAGTCTGGCCCCTAAGAGGCTCTTCCGGAGCGAGGGCTGAGGCAGGCGCAGAGGAGGAGGCAGAGGACCTGAGGGCAAACCCACTCGGTGCCGAAGGGCACGGTGGCGGATTCACATCGCGAGAGTGATGAGGGATAGAAAGGGAGACATATATATACATATATAGAGAGAGAGAGAGGCAGTGAGGAGAGAGATAGAGAGATATTGAGAAAGAGAGAGAGAGAGATATATATAATCAACACATAAGACAACACATACCTAATTCATATAAGAAAGAGGGAGAGAACTATAATGAAAAAGACAGTGAGATAACGACATACAGAGACATAGAGAGAGGTATATATATATAGATATATCTAAATTGTGAGAGAGAGAGAGAGCGAGATAACGAGAGGGATATATATATATATAGGTGTGCGTATAGAGAGAAAATACACAGAAATATAGAAACGGAGATACGTAGATACATGGCAAGAACACTCAACAAGCGAAAGGGAAGGAGAACGGACGGAGGGAGGGAGGGACGGTGGAGGTGGCGTTGGGTGGAGGCGGGGGAGGGATGAGGGACAACGGAAGGACTCGGATGAGGATGTGGTTAATCAGCTGGAGGCGGATGAGCTCGACCAGCACGCATCCTGAAGGTGTCGCAGGCGTCCCACCACACCGCCTGGGATCTCAGTCGAGGCTTAATATTGGCTCGGCTTCTCTGCCAAAGTGCCAAGGCTTAATACTGGCTCGGCACCGCTGGCATACCTGGTATGCTGACCAGGCGACGCGCCGCGCACCAGAGGGGCCGCGCCGCCTCCGCGCGCGCCCCCCCGCCCCCCCGCGGCCGACAGGGGTGCCCCAAGTGGGGAGGGAACGGCGGGTGAGAAACGGCCAAGGACCCCGGGCCAGGGGGGGATACCCGACAGCGGGGGGCATCCCGACCCTCTCCAACCCCACGGGTGCACCCACCCCAGGGGGAGGGCCCCCGCGACCGCCGGGTGCGCCGCCCCCAGAACTCTCCGGCAAGTCCCCGGCTCTGTTTCTATCCCGCCGATGCAGGCGGCAGTCGACCGCTGCGGGTTCCCCGACCGCCCCGGCGCGCTCGCCAGGCCCCCGGCTCATGCGGCGCGTGGGGGGTGGGGGCGGGGGGCGGAGGAGGAGGGGGAGGAGGAGGAGGAGGAGGAGGAGGAGGAGGAGGAGGAGGAGGAGGAGGAGGAGGAGGAGGAGGAGGAGGAGGAGGAGGAGGAGGAGGAGGGGGGGGGGAGGAGGAGGAGGAGGGGGGGGGTAGAGAGGGGAGCCACGAGCAGATATGGAAGAAGAGGACGGCGAGGTCGCGATGGGAGGGTGAGAGAGAGAGAGAGAGAGAGAGAGAGAGAGAAAGAGAGATAGAGAGAGAGAGAGAGAGAGAAAAAAGAGAGAGAGAGAGAGAGAGAGAGAGAAACACACATAGAGAAACGATCAAAAAAAAAGAGAGGGAGGACGAGAGAGCCAGAGAGAGAGGAAGGGATAGAGAGAGAGAGAGAGAGAAAAAAAAAAACAAAAAGTCAACGAAAGAAAGAGAGAGAGAGAGAGAGAAACACAAGAGAGAGAGAGAGGGAGCTAGGAACAAAAAAGAAAAATAACGAAGGAGAGAGAAATATAGGGGTAGAGATAGAAAAGCAAAAAAGACAACGACGCAACACACAAGCAACAGGGGCGCACTCGCCCCCTTCAGTGCACGAGGCGAGCGATTGTGAGCAGGTCCGCTCAAAACAAAACATCACGTCGAAGGATCCGCGCGAATTCGAGACAGCCGTGCAGGTGGCAGCGCCTCACGGGGGCCGCGATGTTCAGTTTGGACACGCGTGACGCACCGCTCCGCTTGACCCCCCAGGGGCCCGCGAAAGTGGCGACGCTTTTTCATTGCGCACTCCCCAGAGGGGGTGGGCTCGGGGGCGAGCCGAATTCCAGCGGTCACGGCCCCGATGGATTGCCAGGTCGCGTTCTGGTCCGTCTGCGACAGCACTCGACTGGACCTCCCAGGCGCCTACGAAAACGTCGACAATTGCGCAGTTCGCGCCCCCCCTGGGGCGAAACCTCATTTGTTGCGCGCGAAACAACACTGCGTTGGACCCGTCAGCAACCAACGAATCTCGCGACACACGCGAAGTTCGCGGCCCCAAGAGCAAGCGAGGTTTCAGTCTGATTCGCGTGAGTCACCATTCCGCTGGACCTCCCAGTAACCCACGAAAGCAACAATCGCTGCGCGTCTGGGGCCCCAGTGGAAGGCGACGTTTCGTTTTGATATGCGTATGGCACCACCCAACTGGACCTCCCAGACCCACGGAAGCGGCAACCTTTGCGCATTTTGCAGCCCCGAAGGAGGAGGAGCTTGATTTCTGATTTGTTGCGTATGCCACCAATCTGCTGGACCTACCAGGGCCCGCGAAGTCGGTGACAATTGCGCAATTCGCAGCCGCGAGGGAAGGCGAGGTCTCTACCTGTTCTGCGTGGGACCAACAATTGGACCGCCCAAGCAACCGCGATATCGTCGACCGTTGCGCATGTCGAAGCCCCAAAGGATCGCGAGGTCTTGCTCTGATATGTGTGAGACAGCACTCCGCTGGCCCTCCCAGGCGGCCACGAAAGCGGCGACAGTTGTACAACTCCCAGACCCAAGGGTGGCCGACATGCGCATCGCGCGGCTGGACCTCTCAGGAGTCCACGAATCTGGAGACCGCTGCGCAGCTCGCAGCTCCGAGGGAGGGCGAGGTGTCGTCTTGACTTGCGCACGGCGCCACTCCGATGCACCTCCGAGAAATCCACGAACAGTGCGACCGTCGCGCAGTTCGCATCTCCGAGGCAGGGCAAGGACTCGTTCCAATCTGCGTATGCCACCTCCCCGCTTCACCTCCCAGGAAGCCACGCCAGCGGCAACAGTTGCGCAGCTCGCAGCCCCGAGGCAACGCGAGGTCTCGTTCTGACCAACGTAAGACATCATTCCGCGGGACCTAGGGGCCCACGAAAGCGGCGACCGTTGCGCAGTTTCCAACCCGGGGGGAGCGCGGCAACAGATGCGCAAGTCGTAGCCCGGGCGAGGTCTCGTTCGGATCTGCGTATGACATCGCCCCGCTGGACTTTTCAAGCGCCCGCGACAGTGGCGACGATTGAGCGGTTCGCGGCCCCGAGAGAGGGCGCAGTTTTGCTTGTTCCACGGGTACAACCACGCCGACGGATTTCCCAACAGAACGGACAACAAAGGGGCGACGGTTGCTCCATTCGCAGCCCCAAGGAGGGGGTTAGGTCGCGGTCTGATCTAGACGCCACCCCGTTTATTTTTGCAGAGGCCAGCGACAATTGTGTTTCACAGTTCGCCGAGGGAGGGCGAGGTTTCGCGCTTCTGTGGGTATCACAACCCGCGAGGGGCCCACGGAAGCGGCGACGTATGTACAGTTCGCAGTCACAAGGGACGGCGAAGTTTCGTTTGATCGGCGCATGACGGCACTTTGCTGAACTTCCATAAGGGGGAGCAAGGTCTCGTTCTGATCAGCGTATGACCCGTCTCCGTTGGACCCCCCAAGATGCAGGAGGAAGTTGGGGGCAGGAGGAGGAGGAGGAGGAGGAGGAGGAGGAGGAGGAAAAGGCGTTGGAAGAGAGGAACAGACGAGCAGGAGGAGGGGGAACGAGAGAAAGAGGACGGACTGGAAACCACGGTGAGTGAGTCGTTTGCAACGATATCCCAGCGCAGGAGGAGTCGGCTCAATAACAAGGGAGCGCGAAAGGATAGAAAAAGAGAGAGAGAGAGAGAGAAAACTAACACCAAGCTGAGAGACAGAACGACAGACAGAACGATTGAGATAAAGACAGGGGGAGACCTCTCCCGCGCGGGGGCCCCGCGAGGCGGCTGACGCACGGAGTGGGCGATCGCGGCGGTGTCCCGTTTCCCTGGCGGGTTGCCGCCGCAAGCGGGCGCGAGAGAGTTTGCCGCCCCCCGCCCGGGTGTCGAGAAAAACTTCCTTGATGGGCACGCCCCCCTTTGGCCGCAGGCCCTGAGCCCTCGGCCGACGCGCCTGGCCCGGGTGGGCTCTGTTGACGTTGGTCGGACGCTGGGTTCGCTGAGCAACGCAGGGGGGCCAGAAAACGGATGGGCAGGCGGAGGGCGAGAGGGAGGAGGCGGAGGAGGAGGAAAAAGAGGCGAGGAGGAAAAGGAGGAGGAGGACGACGACGACGACGAGGAGAAGGAGGACGAGGAGGCTGGGGCGGATTATGGAGAGGAGGAGGAGGGGGAGGAGGAGGAGGGGGAGGAAGAGGAAGAGGAAGAGGAGGAGGAGGAGGAGGAGGAGGAGGAGGAGGAGGAGGAAGGGGAGGAGGGGGAGGAGGAAGGGGAGGGCCCAAGTAAACCCAACACGCGCTATCGATATTCTGGTGCACCCGGCCGCCCCGCGTCCCGTCCCCCCCCTTTCGAACGTCCATGCGGGCGTCCGCGTCACTGCCAGACGCGACCTTGCAAAACATCAGCGACATATCTGGGCTTGCATCCTTTTGGTGAAGACCCTGGCTTGACAAGGGATTGCGTTGCTCAGGAGGGAAAACAACACACAGACACAATTAATCGTCGATTTCCCAGAAAATATGGGAAAATATGGGAAGTGGTGGGGAAGACAAAAAACCCAGAAAATATAGGAAAATATGGGGAATAGTTTTATTTGTGTGTATTTATTAGTGTGTCCCAGTTTCCCTTCAGTTGCATCTTTGTGGAACATGGTCAAGAGCGCGCAAACTATGACCATGCTGTTGCACGGGGCGCCCAACCATATATTGTTTTTTCAGAAAGGACTGCCCCCTACCCGCGTCCCCGTTCAACCGGCGCGCAGGTAGTCGTTTTCGGTTTTCGGGGATGGGTTTCGCAAGAACCCCATGCGGGACTTTGTCAACTTCCAGGGCCGCCGCAAAACGCCCGGATTCAAAAGTGGTTCACGGAAGCGGTCCAAATCGTGCGGGGGGGTACGTCTGGCGAAAAACAGTGCGACGTCGGACAGGAAGGGGCAGTGCCGACTGCGACTCCTGTTTCGCGCAAGTGGTTTTCAGCCCCGCCGCCGTCCATTTCCCCAGGGATAGTTGGCATTCTCCGTTTTCCGGGGCGGGAGGGAAAAGGGCCATTCTGGCCCATCCCACACCGGAAAAGAGTCAAAGGTTTGCAGGAAGAGGGCTTGACCATATCTGGAGCCCGTGGCCCCTCAGTTTCGATGTCCCGCTGTTCCGCCGCACGTGTTCCACGAAGGCCGAGGAACATAAAACACCATGAGGCCACGAAGTTGTGGGAACACCTCGTTGCTTTTTGTGGTCCATGTCGAGTGCTTATCGCGTGTTGGTTTTTTAACATCAGCGGTTTCGTTGTGAAGCGATTGGGGGTCGATCCGGTCACTGTTGGATGGTCCTACAGCAATACTGTGACAGTGCACTGGGATATTACGAGAGATGCACGGAGGATGGGGGGTCAACGGGATGCGGGGGGGGATCGGGGACAAGGAGAGAGGGGTAAAAACAAAGGGAGAGGGGGATACGGTGAGGGGGAGAAGGAAAAAGAAAGGAAGAGGCACAGGCAGAGTGGCACGGGTGATCGGCCGAACAAACGGGAGGATCTGCACCATCGCGGACGTCCTCATGCGCTTGTCGTGGGTGTTGACGTTGATGCCGTTGTCAATCATCAGCTCGGTGGGAGGGGGACGGAGGGGTCTGATATACTACAGGGAGCACTTGCTCAAGCCTCGTTGATGAATGGGGATGGGGATGAAGGGAGAAACGAGGAGAAAGGAGCACGGGCCAGAGAGAGGAGAGGGGGGCGGGAACATGGAAAATGGAAACATATTGCAATGGCCCCGAAAGACTCTTGACAGATCCTGGGGACGTCGCCGCCTTGTCGTGGCCGCAATAGATCTCTCTGGAAGGGGCAGGCCAGGAGACAGCAGTGGCTGAGCTGCTTACCGCGGCTGCGTGAGGCCAACGGCGAACCCCCCAAGATGCCACGTTGGCGGCCTTGGGGGCACGAGGGTCCGGCTTTGCTTTGCCAGAGAGGCCCAGGACCCGCTCTTGGGACCATCCGGGTGGCTTCGAGGGCCGTCTTCGGGTCGGCTCGAGGTTCGCCTTGGACCGCCTCGGAGTTGCCCCGCGCTGCCCTGGGGCCTCAAGCTGAACATTAAGCGTGAGCCTCCTAACCCAGACCCCCTCGGGTCGTGAAAAAGGCATGGCGGGATGTTTTTCTGTATTTTCGCATTCGGGGGCCCTTTCGCAGGCTTTGGGAGTGGCAACAAAAACATTCGGGATGATAAACGGGTCCCAGGAAGGAGTCGAGACTTTTGGGGGCCGACGTTATGAAAACCATGACGATGGGGCTCTGGGAACTGGAGGGAGGTGGCCAACAAAACCCAACAACCCCCGCAGCCTCGCTTCCACGCAGAAGCGCAGTCTGTGCAGGAATGCCTGGGCATCGAGCGTGAGCCCCCAAGGGGGGATGGCCTGACACCCCACGCAGTCGCGCACGGGCCTGGGGGGCTGCGCTGGGCTCGGAGGGATCAGGCCAAGGCAGGCGCAGTAAGATGTTTGCGCGATCTGCACCTGGCGCCGCCAGGGTGCCCTGGCCTGGCTCTAATTCAGGCAAGCCTACCCCCCGCCACTGTAAGGGGCCCCCGCGACTCGCGAGGATTGAAAGGGGGACGAATCGGGTGGAAACAGAGACTGACAGCAGTTGGAGGCAGTTTTCCTGTCCTTTAGCGACAACCAGCGCGACCAGTGGGGATAGGGGGGTAGAGGGGCCGGTCACGTCCCGATTCGCACCGTCGCCGTCTCTGAATGTTTAGACGTGGCTCATTCCGAGACGGCGCCGGAGAGAATTGTGACGTGACCAGTCGGGAGACTCGAAACGGGGGTCGATGCAAACGGGGTTCAGCCACGGCACTGGATCCTGCAGGATCCTGCGAAGACCCCCTCTGGCTGACCCGGGTTAGCGAGCCGCTCGTGGCCGCGAGGCGGCCGCGCCTATTGGCTGACCCGGGTTTGCGAAGACCTGCGCTGCAGTTTTTGTTTTTTGCATTGCAGTTTTTGGTTTCCTGCTGACCCGGGTCTGGATTGACCCGGGTCAGAAGAACCCCGGACCAGGGGTTTGGTAGGGGGGGCGGGACCAGTCACGGGTGTTCTCGCGAACAATTACATTGTCCTTCCTTCATTTGGAACGGGACGCACTGATGGTGTCACGGCGGACGCTGCCCATTTGGGACAAACGTCACCAAAGCGGCCTCTGTTGGTGTCTGGCAGCGCTCGCAGTTGGGAATCGTCCCCACCTGTTCCGTTCTGTCCCCGTGTCGGGCGCGCCAAACGACGTTGCGGGTCCTCTAGACCCTACCATTCCTTTCGCCAGAAGGAGGAGGAGATACAGATGAACGCTACCAGAACTGCTCGCCTCGAGGCAGCCAGCATGCGCGCGACTCGAAGGATCCGCGTGAGAGCGACGACCCCCGCACCCCGATGCGTTTCAAATTGTTGGCGTTCCCGGGCGCTTGCTGGATGTCTCTTCCAAGCGACAGTCTGGCGGCCGGGGTGCCTATTGTGGTGGAGCCCAGGCTGGCCGAATGTGTGATTGCGCAGTGGTCTGCCCGGATCTGGCACATGTCACCCAGACGTCAAGGTTTGAATTCCGAATGTTGTCCTCAGCTATTTTCTGCCCTCCTCCCTCCTGAGTCTCCTGCTCTTCCTTCTGTGTCAGACGACACATAATGAGTCCTCTTCCCATCAGGTTGGAAGCCTGTCCTTCTCTGGCGGAGAGGATCTGGCGTGTCGCAGAACTCGTACATTTGCACATGCCACATGCATGCACACCTTTCCGCGGCAAGTCATGCGAAACAAAGTCTCTGCGATCGTTCGGTGCGCGGCGCGTCGTGCCCGTAGTAGTTGTGCCAATGCACTTTTTGTGGGTATAGAGCGCGATTATGGAAGTTTTCCGTGCGGCTGGCACGAGGGTTCAAGCACCCCTTTTGGCATCGGAAGGGTACCCTTGTTCGGGGGCGGCCGAGAGGGGGTGCTGACTGAGGGGTGGGAAATCATTGCCGGGGCCAGAACCTCCCCGGATTTCATGGCCTCCATAGGCCCCGCGCGCATGCCTCGGGGGCCATCCTTTGCGAGCCCCCCTCGTGGACGCCCCCCTCCTGGACCCCCCCCGACTTGTGCGCGCCCTTGGACCCCCCCACACCCTGCGATGCACGTCGCTCTCGGTAACTCGACGGGGAGCGATCGGCCATCGGCGAGCGGGCTCGTGCGCGAGCGGGCTCGGGCTCTCGGAGTCCGCGTTCGCGTGGCCACGGCAGCCGGCGCCGCTCCGGCCGGCGCGCTCGCCGCCGTGCGTGCGGCGCGGCTGCGTGCAGCGCGGCACGCGTCGCCTTGCAGGTGCTGCGAGCAGGACGACGTGCGGAGAACGACGTGTTACACCGATGCCGCCGCCCCCGCCTCGTTCTCTCGAACTTGTGGGCTTCCTGGGAGGCCCTCGTCGTCACCGCTGGACTCGCCCCCGAATGCTGGTCAGAACGCACCCCAGCGTCAAGCAGTGGCGAAGCGTCCTGGCTCGCCTATAGCCCTGCCAAACAATGTTCTAAGAACCTTGTGGTTTCCACTAAATGTTCTTAGAACATTTCTGGCGGAGTCTGTCCTGGTTTAATTCATCGGGTTTATGTTCTAAGAGCAGTGTTGTTGTTCTTAGATAATTTTTGGGTTCTAAGAAAATTTCGTGGTATGACTATAGGAATGCCGGGACGGTCGGTCCCTGCTCAACAGCGGAGGTCCCGAGAGCAGCGGTGTCGGCATCTTTTGGTTTCCCCGAGCGTGTTGCGCTGCACGCAGCCGCGCCACGCGCGCGGCCGCATGCGCAGGGAGGGGGCGGCGGCGGCTGCCGTGCTCTTGCAGCCGCTCGCCCACGCTGTGCTCCTCTGGCCCAGGTTTCAAGCAGCGGCGAAGCGTCCTGGCTCGCCTATAGCCCAACCAAAAACAATGTTCTCAGAACCTTTTTGAGGTGTCCACGACATGTTCTTGGAACATTTCTGGCGGAGTGTGTCCTGTTTTAACTCATCGGGTTTATGTGCAAAGAACAGCGTTTTTGTTCTTAGAACATCTGTTGGGTTCTAAGAGCATTTCGTGGTAGGACTATAGGAATGCAGGGACGGTCGGTCCCTGCTCAAAGGTTGTGCCCTCTAGTCGCCCGTCGGGGACACAAACGGGGTTCAGCCAGAACTCAGGAAGGAAAAGAGACCACACAGACACAATGAGAATCGTCGACTCCCAGGAAGGTGTGCGAAACTGTGGGAGGTGGGGGGGAAGGCAAGAACCCAGACGATATGGGAAAAGATTGGGACTCCTGTTGTTTGTGTCCATTTGTTTGTGTGTCCCAGGGCGCCTTCGAACGCCGGATCTGAGCTGTGGCAGTACAGGTTGGTGGAGCCAGGCTTGGGAAGCCCCACAGAAATGCGCGCCCCTGTTGTCCAAGCTGGTCGAGTTGGGCTCGCGCGGCGCCCGGATCCTCCGCGCCCGAGCTCGGCCCCGCGGCCAGGGTGGGAGGACATCGTGCAGCGCGAGGTGCTCCGCACGTGCGTCTCGGCGGTGGAGATCGTCCGCCGCAGCATGTGGAGGGGGCAGGGCATGGGTCGGGCGCAGAGAACTACGCACCTGCACCGATCCTCACAGCGCCCACCCTCGACCCAGGATCGGTGCACATACCCTCCCGGCCAGGGTAAGAGGGCGTATGCACCGATCCCGGGCTCAGGATGGGCCCGGCCAGACTCGGTGTATGTGCATCGTTTTGTTTCCTCTGCGGGGGGCTGCTCAGGAGGGAACCTCTGGAACCTTCCTCCTCCTCCTCCGCCTCCGCCTCCTCCTCCGCCTCCGCCTCCGCCTCCGCCTCCTTCTCCGCCTCCTCCTCCTCCTCCACCTCCGCCTTTCCTCCTCCTCCTCCTCCTCCTCCTCCGCCTTTCCTCCTCCTCCTCCTCCTCCTCCTCATCCTTCTCCTCCTCCTCCTCCCTCTCCTCCTCCCCCTCCTCCTCCGCCTTCTCCTCCTCCGCCTTTCCTCCTCCTCCGCCTTTCCTCCTCCTCCTCCTCCTCCTCCTCCTCCTCCTCCTCCTCTCTCGCTCCCCTCCGCCGCTGCCGCGCCGCGCTGCTGCCTCGGGCCTGGCATCGCTCGGACGTGTGCATTTTTTCTCGGCGAGAACCACCGAGGACCATCCTGGAGCATCGAGGAAACAAAACTCGTTTGATCTGCAGGGCGAGAGCGAACCCCTTCCGCTTAGAGGAAACAAAAACACGCACGAAGCCGAACACTGCACGGGAAATGGACGTCCGAGCGGCGGCAAGTGGGTGGTGCCCGGCGCAGCCCCGCCGCAGCCCCGGCGCTGCCCCCGCGCGGCGCTGTCCCGGCGCTGCCCCGGCGCCTGTGGGTCCCGCTGGCCCTGCGCCGCCCCTCGCGAAGGGGCCCCTCGCAGGCGATGCCTCGCGAAGGGGTCCCCTCGCGAGGGGGTCCCCTCGCGAAGGGGCCCCCTCGCGAAGGGGTCCCCTCGCGAAGGGGCCCCCTCGCGAAGGGGTCCCCTCGCGAAGGGGCCCCCTCGCGAAGGGGTCCCCTCGCGAAGGGGCCCCTCGAAGGGGTCCCGATGCTTCCACGAAAGATCAGGCCGCTCAGAAGGGGAGCTCGGGGATAGACAGACCCCCAGGGAGCGATTGGGATGTACCTCGCTTGAGGATGGACGCCCCCCCATCGCATGTCCTCCTCCTCCTCCGCCTTTCCTCCTCCTCCTCCTCCTCCTCCTCCTCCTCCTCCTCCTCCTCCTCCCCCTCCTCCTCCTCACATGATTTGCCCCGTCGGAAGCCCCCACGAGGTCTGGGATGGGGGTCGACACATGCCCTGTTTGTCCAGACCTCTGATTGGCGGCGAGCCCAGGAGGGGAAGTGAAGAGGAGGAGGCCTTCTCAGAAAGCGGCGGGGCTTCTCGGAAGCCCTCAGGCCCTTGAGGAAGTGTTCTGCGTCTTCGGTGATGGCCCAGAAGACGAGGCCCCCCGAGCCTTCCGAGAAGGCCAGTACCCTTTCACTTTCCCTCAGGCTGGCCGCCGATTCACGAGCTGACAACTCTATGCGACACCCAGATCTGATGTATCGGCATCGGGGTGGAATTCCAGGGGGGGCGATGGGTGCATGATGGAGCTCCCCGCTCGAGCGGGAGCTCCCTTAGGGGTCCGACAACTCGCACCCGTGCATATCGCGCCGTCGTCACCGTGCCCTTCTCCATTCCTCCTCCCTGTATCCTAGCTTCGACGTCGATTCTCGATCTGGTCCGATGCGGCACGATTCTCGACCCAGTCTCGATTCTAGACCGCCTGCAGCCATTTCGGCTCTCACCTCATTGACTTTGCCAACGCCGCGGGACAGCCTGCAGGGTGGGCGCGCCCCCGCACTTCCCCGCACTCTCCTCCCCGTTCGTGAGGCCGCTGAGGCGAGACTGAGGAGGACGAAAGGGAAGGAGGATCAGGTTCAAGGTTTTCGAGTGCGAGGTTCGAGGTTTTCGCACTGGCGTCGACGTGTGCGGGCGTTCTCGACGGTTCTCGGCGGCGTCCCAGCTTGAGGGTGCCTTGCAGCAGCTGGGCGTGCCCGCATCGTCCCGGGCGGCCGCCGGAGAGCGAAGTTGTGGCCCGACAGCCAAGGGGCAATGCTGGGGGGGGACTGGCTCAGCGGGGATGCAGCGGTCCCCGGTGCCGCCCACGCATCGCCGACACGGGGGCCCGGTCGAGGGAGCGTGCGGCGTCGCAGTCGGGAGCCGATCGCCGATCTATCCGCGATGCGTCGTCGAGTCCGGGACGATGTTTCCTCCCCCGAGCTGGTTCCTCCCCCTGACGCCGAGTCGGGCACGTCCCTCTGCGGGGGGATGGCAGGGAAGGAGAGCGGGGGAGGATGGTGCGAAGGAGGGAGGGGGAACGAGGAGGAAGCAGGAGGCGAAGGAGGAGGAGGAGGAGGGAGGAAGAGGACGAGGAGGAGGAGGAGGAGGAGGGAGGAGGCGGCGAAGGGGGGTGGATTGAGGGGAGGGAGGAGGGAGCAGGAGGAGGCGGATCGAGCCAGTGCATGGGGCGGGGGCGCGAAGGATGGCGCCTCCTCCTCCTCCTCCTCCTCCTCCTCCTCCTCCTCCTCTCCTCCTCCTCCTCCCCCTCCTCCTCCCCCTCCTCCTCCTCCTCCTCCTCCCCCTCCTCCCCCTCCTCCCCCTCCTCCTCCTCCTCCTCCTCCTCCTCCTCCTCCTCCTCCTGGGGGCGAGAGCGGGGAGGCCGAGGGTGCAGACACGGTCGGGGCGGGTGTGCGAAAAGGCGGCGGCAGCGCAGCAGGCCGCGCGACCGGCGGGCGCCGCCTGCGAGAGACGGGGGGGGGGCGGGCCCTGCCCGAGCAGAGGCCCGCCCCTGGGGCGGCCCCCGCGGGCCCGAGGATCGAGCGCCGCAGGAAGGGCGCCTCCCGCGGCAGGAGGCGCCTCCTCGAGCCCTGCGGCTCGCGGCTCGAGGGGAAGAGGGCCCCCCCGGCCGCCCCCCCCGGGGGGCGAGGGGGGCCCTCCCCGGGCGAGGGGGAGGCGACGAGGGCGCGGCCGCTCTCGAGACCACGGCGGGTGGGGAGGGGCAAGGGGCGCCGGGAAGTCGCAGCACTCGTGGGCGGGCGGCGGGGGCGGGGGGCCGCGGGGGCGGTGGGGGCGGCGGCGCCAGGGAGGAGGAGGAGGAGGAGGAGGAGGCGGAGGAGGAGGATAAGGAGGAGGAGGGGGCAGCCAGGAGAGCGGAGAGATGAGGCAGGATGGGGGGCGAGGTGCGAGGTACTATCACAAGGGAGGAAGGGGCGGGGGGGACGAGGAGGAGTCGGAAGCGGGAGTGGAGAAGAAGGGATACGGGAGGAGGAGGAGGAGGAGGAGGAAGAGGAGGAGGAGGAGGAGGAGGAGGAGGAGGAGGAGGAGGAGGGCGGCGGAGCAGGAGGATGTGCCCGGCATCGTTGCACCACCAGGCTGAGGCACTGGCCGCAGCAACAGGGCGCCGAGCAGCAGCAGCAGGAGGAGCAGGAAGTCTTTCCTGGAGGTGGGCAGGAGGAGTAGGGATGAGCTGGAGCGGAGAGGGGGACCAGAGCAAGCCCAGGATGCATCGCCGATGTTGCAGCACACCCTCCCGTCCCATGTCCCCTCCTCTAAATTTCAGGAGGAAAAGAAACACACAGACACAATTCATCCTCCATTCCCCTGAAAATATGGGAACATATGGGAAGTGGTGGGGAAGACAACAACCGAGAAAATAAAAGGGAATCCTTTTATTTGTGTGTATTTTTTTGTGTGTCCCAGGGCCCCTTCAAAATTATGCACATGTATAGCTGCCCACCGCCAGGAGTGTCCCCCCCCTGAGGATGACGAGCGTCCAGTGGGCCTGCCATGCCACCCTCCATCTTACTAGCCAAGGGAGGCGCAAAGAGGCAGGATGACAAAGTCCAAGGGGGAGGACCGGGGAGGAGGAGGAGGAGGGGGAGGAGGAGGAGGAGGAGGAGGAGGAGGAGGAGGAGGAGGAGGAGGAGGAGGAGGAGGGGGAGAAGGAGGAAGAGGAGGAGGAGGAGGACCAAAGTAAACGATGCATCAACGAGGAGGAGTCCAAGCGATTGTCCTGTTTCGAATAGGGTCAGCCCTGATCCGTCTAAGGGTTGCACAGTAGTGGCCGCACGATTTGCCAAAGTCCAGAGCGAGCGGCCCATTCTGAAAATGTGTAGTTTTCCATCCGTGTGCGTGTCCCAGAAGTGTGCAGGTCGGGACGTAGGGTGTGGAGAAGCGTTGAGCGAGAGCCCTATTCGGAGATTCCAACGGACTCCATCTTGGTCGATGTGAGTTTGTTTTGAACCCACGTTTTGAATACCAACCCCTGCATCCGCGTAACCGGTAAGTTGTTTACGCCGAATTTGCGCGGCGCTGAGGCGAGAGGCGCAGGCTGAAAACGAGCTGACCTGCATCCTCGTAATCGCCCGAAGCTCGTGCATCGAATTTGCGCGGCGCTGAGGCGAGAAGCGCAGGTTGAAAACGAGCTGACCTCCATCCTCGTAATCCCCCAGAGCTGTGCTTCGAATTTTCGCGGCGCCGGGGCGAGAATGTCATGTTGGATGGAGACCACCGTTGCGCTCAGCTGTTGGAGCTGCTGGTCAGTTTTAGATGATGAGGGCATCTCAGTGGACACGGCCGTCCTGGCCTCTGCGGACACGCCTGGTTGTGCGATCTCTTATGTTTATGAAAGAGGGATCTGTTCACGTGTATGGAGGGAGTGGCCCAGGATGACGTGCCCAGCGGTCGTTGAGAGTGGGTATTTCGGGGCTCCCGGCTGCCAATCTGCTCTAGGCGCCTTCCTACTTCAGGGGTTGAGTGCCTCCACCGTTTCCGTCCTCTTCAGCGGGGGCCGGCGGACACCCAAGCTCTACTCGACGCCTTCCTACTTCGTGGTTCTGCCAGCTTCTTCCGACCGATGGGTACGTATATGGAAGAGGGGTCTAGGATGACGTACACCTCCAGGAACAGTGTTGCAACTTGTGCCAGTCGTGTCGAAGAATTGTCTGGGAGCTTCCCTGTGGGTAGTTCTTCATCCCGGGGGTGTTTCCGACGCTCTGTGGCCCGAAAGCGGCCTTGGAAAAGCGGCAGGCGACGAAAACGAACACATCGACCATTAAGGTTGCATTATTTTTCCAGGCCCGTGTAGGAGGAGGAGGATGAGGAGGAGGAGGAGGAGGAGGAGGAGGAGGGGAGGAGGGGAGGAGGGGAGGAGGGGAGGAGGAGGAGGAGGAGGAGCGGGAGACGGGTCGGGGCGGGTCCGCTCTCGGCTGCCCCTCGCGAGCGCGCGCGCGCCTCGTCCAGCGGCGCCGCCATGGGCCAGTCCTGCAGCCTCTGCGACTCGGACAAGCAGGTGGTGGTGGTCGTCGTCGCCGTCCTGGTCGTCGTCGTTGTCGTCGAGGATCGAAGTTCGAGGCTTCTGCCCAGGGGTTCGTCGTCGTCTTTCGTCGTCGTCGGTGTTCTCGTCGTCGTCGTCATTGTTCTTCGGGGTGGTGGTTGTGGTGGTGGTTGTGGTGGTGGTGGTTGTGGTGGTGGTGGTTGTGGTGGTGGTGGTGGTAGTGGCTGTCGTCGTCGTTATCGTCGTGATTGCCGTCGTCGTTGCTGTCCTTCAAGGAACAAACCATGACATGAACATCAGCATCAGGTTTCGAGGGCCCGCGTGGATTTCTTGGATCTGCACTTCTGGCTCCAGAGGGCCCCTGGCGCGCTCCGCGCGCCAGAGAGTGGGGTCCAGCGCCGATCCAAGACGTCAGCGCGGACCTCCGCAGCCACGTGCATGCCAATGTTTTGTTCCGCGAGTTCTGGTCGTCGAGGGTCGAGGGTCAAAGTTCGAGGTTTCCGCCGAGTGGCTCGTCTGGATCCTGTCCCACTCGGGGGCCCCCAGACGGTGTGGTGACCGCACCGTGCGGTGAGTCGCTGGGGATTCGGGGTCACCGCACGGTTTTGGGACTCGAGTCGTCCTCCGAGGACGTCTCGGACGACAGGGGCCTCCAGGGTCCTAAGACCGTGCGTTGACGGACCGTGCGGTGAGGTCTTGAGGGATTTCGAGGTCACCGCACGGTGTGTCACCGCACCCTTTCGGGACTCCAAACCACCTGATCGGGCGAAGGGAACCATGCACATTCACCGATCTTGGCCAGGCCCATCTTGGCCCCGGGATCGGTGCAGATGCATTCCTGGCCAAGGCAGGAGGTTGGGCCTGGCCAGAATGGGTGTATGTGCATAGTTTTAAGTCGGGCCTGTCCTTCTACAGGGGAGGAATATCCAAAAATAGTCAAACAAATAATCAGGTGGTGATGTTTCTATCATTTCCCAACCATCCTGTTCGTGTTGGGTCCTCGTTTTGAAGAGACGGTGGCCCGCGTCTCCCCTCCTCTCCTCCTCCCCCTCCCCCTCCTCCCTCCTCCCCCTCTTCCTTGCGTTTCACCCACCCAGTACAGCGTTTCGTGGCCCCATAGGGAGCTCCACCGAAGGCCCCCAGTGGCTGCGTTCGCATGGCGGCCTCGGGCCATTTCGGCACACCTCTCACGAGGATCGTGGCCCCATAGGGAGCTCCACCGAAGGCCCCAGTGGCTGCGTTCGCATGGCGGCCTCGGGCCATTTCGGCACACCCCTCTCGAGGATCGTGGCCCCATAGGGAGCTCCACCGAAGGCCCCCAGTGGCTGCGTTCGCATGGCGGCCTCGGGCCATTTCGGCACACCCCTCACGAGGATCGTGGCCCCATAGGGAGCTCCACCGAAGGCCCCAGTGGCTGCGTTCGCATGGCGGCCTCGGGCCATTTCGGCACACCCCTCACGAGGATCTCCACCGTGGATTTCGGCAGAGGATCGTGGCCCCATCCACCGAAGGCCCCAGGTCTCGGGCCATTTCGGCACACTCCTCACGAGGATCGTGGCCCCATAGACACGTTTCGTGGCCCCATAGGGAGCTCCACCGAAGGTTCCAGTGGGTGTGCCCGCATGCGTCCCGCACACACATTTCGGCACACCTCTCACACGTTTCGTGGCCCCATAGGGAGCTCCGCCGAAGGTCTCCAGTGGGTGTGCCCGCATGCGTCCCACACACCCATTTCGGCCCACCCCTCACACGTTTCGTGGCCCCATAGGGAGCTCCACCGAAGGTCCCAGTGGGTGTGCCCGCATGCGTCCCGCACACCCATGTCGGCACACCTCTCACACGTTTCGTGGCCCCATACGGGGCTCCACCGAAGGTCCCAGTGGGTGTGCCCGCATGCGTCCCGCACACCCATTTCGGTAAACTCTTCACACGTTTCGTGGCCCCATACGGAGCTCCACCGAAGGTCCCAGTGGGTGTGCCGTCGCGCGCTGCCGTCGGGGTTCCCGCGGAAGCTGCCTGCGGCGGCCACGCCCAATGTCACGAGTGGCCGGACAGGCATGCCCGAACCATTCACATTCATATACATTTATATTAGGCGTAGCCATGATCGCATCCACGAAAATATACTCACTCTCACGCAGACTCATTCACACTCAGGCTCAGTCACGCTCTGACTCACCCGCTTTCAGTCTCTCGTAATTCGACCTGCTGTATTCCTTTGCGTTGTGTGCCCCGCCGCAGTTCGGCACACCTCTCATACGGTTCGTGGCCCCATAGGGAGCGCCACCGAATAAGATATTTTCAAGTGCGGTACTCGCAACTGCATATGGTTGGGTCCTTCGCCAGGCTAATCTTGGTTATTTTGGGTCAGTGTTTCACTACTTTTTATTGTTCGTCCGAAATCCACCTGTAGGAGGACATGCCCGACCTAAGCATAGTTCTATTTGAGCGCCTTCCTACTTCGACGATCGAGTGGCTTCACCTTTTCCGCCCTCCTTAGAGGGCGGACGGAAACCGATCTAATTTCAACGCCTTCCTACCTCGTGCTTCTACCTACTTCTTCCGACCGATGGGTAGCACTCGCCGCCGCCTCCGGCAAAGTCAGGGGGAGCCTAGCTCCGAGCTGAGCAAGGCCCGCTTGCCGCGGCGCCAGCGCGCCACCGGAGGCACCTCTCGTCGTCTGCTCACGCGCCGTGCCCACCACCAACCGGAGCGGAACAGATCGGGGAGTCCAGGCCGTTCTTTTGGGTTAGAGCACGGCGCGAGTTGAATTGGTTTTCCCGACCATCCTGTGGTGTTGGGTCCTCGTTTTGAAGAAACGGTCCCCGCGTTCCTTTTCTCCTCTTTTCCTCTCCTCCCCCTCCCCTCCCTCCTCCTTCTTCCATGCGCTTCACCCACCCAGCACAGCGTTTCGTGGCCGCACCGCCCGCATGCCTCCGCCACCACCCAGCACAGTCCTTGCTCCCTGCGTTTCACCCACCCAGTACAGCGCTTCGTGGCCCCATACGGAGCTCCACGGAAGGTCCCAGTGGCACCGCCCGCATGCGTCCGCCGCCTCTCAGCACAGCCCTTGTTCCCTGCGTTCCACCCACCCAGTACAACCTTTCGTGGCCCCATAAGGGGGCTCCACCGAAGGTCCCAGTGGCACCGCCCGCATGCGTCCGCCGCCACCCAGCACAGCCCTTGCTCCCTGCGTTTCACCCACCCAGTACAGCGCTCCGTGGCCCCATAAGGAGCTCCACCGAAGGTCCCAGTGGCAACGCCCGCATGCGTCCGCCACCACCCAGCACAGCCCTTGCTCCCTGCGTTTCACCCACCCAGTATAAGGTTTCGTTGCCCAATAAAGGGGGCTCCACCAAAGGTCCCAATGGCACCGCCCGCATGCGTCCGCCATCACCCAGCACAGCTTTTGTTCCTTGCGTTTCACCTACCCAGTACAACGTTTCGTGGCCCCATAGGGAGCTCCACCGAAGTTCCCAGTGGCACCGCCCGCATGCGTCCGCCACCACCCAGCACAGCCCTTGTTCCTTGCGTTTCACCCACCCGGTACACGTTTTCGTTGCCCCATAAAAGGGGGCTCCACCGAAGGTTCCGGTGGCACCGCCCGCATGCGTCCGCCGTCACCCAGCACAGCCCTTGTTCCCTGCGTTTTGTCTACCCAGTACAGCGCTTCGTGGCCCCATAGGGAGCTCCACCGAAGGTCCCAGTGGCAACGCCCGCAGGCGTCCGCCACCACCCAGCACAGCCCTTGCTCCCTGCGTTTCGCCCACCCAATACAACGCTTCGTGGCCCCATAGGGGACTCCACCGAAGGTCCCAATGGCACCGCCCGCATGCGTCCGCCATCACCCAGCACAGCCCTTGTTCCCTGCGTTTCGCCCACCTAGTACAACGTTTCGTGGCCCCATAAGGGGGCTCCACCAAAGGTCCCACTGGCACCGCCCGCATGCGTCCGCCACCACCCAGCACAGCCCTTGCTCCCTGCGTTTCGCCCACCCAATACAACGCTTCGTGGCCCTATATGGGGGCTCCACAGAAGGTCCCAGTGGCACCGCCCGCATGCGTCCGCCACCGCCCAGCACAGCCCTTGCTCCCTGCGTTTCACCCACCCAATACAGCGCTTCGTGGCCCCATAAGGGGTTCCACCGAAGGTCCCACAGGCACCGCCCGCATGCGTCCGCCACCACCCAACCCAGCCATTGCTCCTTGCGTCCAGTACAGCGCTTCGTGGCCCCATAGGGGGCTCCACCGAAGGTCCCAGTGGCACCGCCCGCAAGGGCCTGCCACCACCCAGCACGGCCCTCGTTCCGTGCGTTTCGCCCACCCAGTACAGGGCGTCGTGGCCCCATAGGGAGCGCCACCGAAGACGATATTCACAACTGCGGTACCCACAACTGCATATTGTTGGGTCTTTCGGCAGGCCAGTTTTTAGCGATTCCGTGGACCGGTCTCGTGCTGTTCCCGTTTATGCAGCAAGAAAGCGAGTGGAGACGAAATCGGCACGAACACCGAAAGTATTGGTAGTAAGTCATGGGAGAATTCTATGCCTTCGGATTTCCGTTTTTATTGTGTACTAGCGCGAGTTAGCGTTTGATAGTCAATGAGAAAGCGCTGAATAGGCGTCGATTAACGTCGATTTAGCGTCGACTAGCATCGGTCATCGCCGATCGGCGTCGACCTTCGTCGACTAGCGTCGATTCGCAAAAGCGAACGAGATGGTACGGGAGGCTCACGTGAATTGCCGCGGAACTGTAGTAGCTGGCGCCCTCGTGCAGGCTGCTCGCTTTGATTAAAGTTCACGCCCTTTCATCCCCCAGCGCCCGCACCCGAACCCGCTCCCCCAGCACCCGCCCGCCCGCGCGCAAGAAGCTCCCCGGTTTCCATGATTGGCGTCTGCTATCACAGTCCTGAGCGTTTGCGGAGTTCGAGCGAGATAAAAACAGGTGCATAAACAACAACTGTCGGCGCTCCGTGCGGATGTCTTAGATCTCAGCTGGGCACCCCCCTGGGCGCGCGCCCGCGCGCAAGGGCGGGGGGTCCAGCGTGGATCCAAGAAGTCCGCGCGGACCTCCGAGACTTCTGAAGACTGGCGCTGGTTACCACAGCCCTGGGCTTATACTAAACGGCCCTGCCCTGTTCGATTCCTGTTTCAGCGCTGTTGTCAGCAGGCTTTGGCTGTAATAGGCTGTGCGGGCTGCTCCTCATAATGCTGGTCCTTCCTGCCCCTTACTTCAGTGCGGGCTCTGCGGGACCGCCTGTACGCGCCTTCGTCTGCTGCGCTCAGAGATCTCGGGAGAACCCCGGAGACTCTAGGCCTCCTAGATGGGGTCCGAGTAGAGGGGGTCGGAAGATCGCGCGCATCGAAGATGCATCGGCGATGCGGCTTGACGTGGAGCCCGATTTTCCCCACGCCGACGTCCCCGACGTATCGCCGACGTCGCCGATGCGACGCCGATGCATCGTCGGTGCATCGGCGATGCATGGGCGATGCGGCGCGATCCTCCGACCCCATCGGCCCAGACCCCATCTAGCAGGCTTCTAGAGACATGGAGCCTGCGACACACACGAGATTGGCCCCTCGCCGCGCGGCTTCGGGAGGTGCGATGGGGGAGGGGGGGGCAAACCGACGTATATGCATGCCGCTGCCGTCGCATCGCAGGCGCTGACCGGCGAGCCGCGCACCAGTGCGCTCGCTTCGTGCCGCCGATCGAGGGCCGGGTGATCGTCGCCGCCGCCGTCTGCGCCACCGCGGTCGTGGTCGTCGGTCAGGGGCAACGTTCGGGGCGGGGATGGGCTCAGGGTGGGATGCACCGTCGTCCGCGGTCGTGGTCGTCGGGGCGGGGATGGGCTCAGGGTGGGATGCACCGTCGTGCGTCCCTCTCTCCTTCCGTGCGTTCTGTTCCCTCCGTGGCTGCACCGCGCAGAGAGCCCGCCGCCGCACCATTTTCACACCACGGCGGCACGGCGCCCGCCTGCAGCGCCCCCGCCGGCGTACCTTTCGCAGGTCGAGTCCGAGCCCGCGTCCGAGTGGGATACATCGACCCCCAAGCGCTCATTGTCAGCCACGCGCAGAGGGGGGTGGGGGGAGGGGGGGAGGGCTTCTTAGAAGCACCTCTGCTTCTTAGAAGGCGCGGGCCTTCTCTATAGACGTGAGGCCGGCGCCTTCTAAGAAGCAGCCTCCTTCTAAGAAGCCCTCCCCCCTCCCCCCACCCCCTTGTGCGCGCCGCCAACATTGACAGCCGACAGGGGCCCGATGGCCCAAGCCGCCCAGGAGCGTGCGGACTCGCTATCGGGGGCCTATCGCCCATCTGCTGGCGTTGCGTGTTCCTCCGTGAGCCTGGCAGGCGCATGAGCATGCGAATTTGCATGTGTTTTCCTCACCCCCTCCTCTTCCTCCTCCTCTTCTTCCTCCTCCTCCTCTTCCTCGGAGGGAGGTGTTCGCGACAGTTGGCGAAGCACGTCCTCCACAGTTCTGGTGGATTCAAGCGCACACGTCTTTGGAGCAGGCCGTCGATGTATCCCATCCGTTTGAGTTCTACTTCGGCAATTGTTGGTCTGATAGATTTGCGAGAGGGGGTGCTCTTGAGCATGCCTGTCCAGGAACGACTGTCAGAAATCATGAGTACCTCATGAAGGGGTGGCCAGGTTCCATGGCTCTTGATCATGCCAAGGTGAAGGCCAGGTTCCACGGGTGGGCGGCGGCGAAGGTTGCATATCGTGACAGTGAGTCTGACCGCCTCGCCAGCACGTACAGACCCCCCACAGTCTCGGCCCCTAAGTTGGATTTTCCTCGGCACAAAATTCTGCGGAGGGTTCAGGTGGGGGGGGCAAATATTTGCAGTGCATGCTTCGTTTGCGTGTGGCCAGGACCCCTGACAGCCTGGCCAAGCTGCTTGCTCGTCCGTGCAGCCCCACCGCTCAGCAGAGGCTGATGGCTGCCAGGGACCAGGTACAAGAGGCTCCTAGAATGCAGTCTGAGGCGGTGCGCACTAATGGTGGGCTGATGGTGTTATTTTCAGGAGGGGAAAAAACACACAGACACAATAATCGTCGATTCCCAGGAAATTATCCCAGTGCGACCCTACCTAGGAGTTTGAACCCCTAGGAAAGCAGCATTAGTAGTAACAGTAACGCTAAGCTGAAGCTAAGCTAAAGCTAAGCTGAAGCTAGGCTAAAGCTAAGCCACAGCTAAGCTAAAGCGAAGCTAAAGCTAAGCTAAACCAAAGCTAAACCTAAGCTAACGCTAAGCTAAAGCTAAGCTAAAGCTAAGCTAAAGCTAAGCTAAAGCTAAGCTACAGCTAAGCTACAGCTAAGCTAAAGCTAAGCTAAAGCTAAGCTAAATCTAAGCTACAGCTAAGCTACAGCTAAGCTAAAGCTAAGTTAAAGTTAAGCTAAAGCTAAGCTAAAGCTAAGCTAAACGCTAAGCGAAACGCTAAGCGAAACGCTAAGCTAAAGCTAAGCTACAGCTAAGCTAAAGCTAAGCTAAAGCTAAAGCTAAAGCTAAAGCTCCCAGGGGACTGGGGGGAACCGCTCCCAGGGGACTGGGGGAACCGCCCGGGGCGTGTAGCACTGCCCGGCCCCTTTAAGCTAGAGAGTAAGAACCCTTCTAGGCAGAGCCTGGGTAGGGAAATATGCAGAAATATGGGAAGTGGGGGGAAGACGAAAAGCCAGAACATATGGGAACATATGGGGAATCCTGTTATTTGTGTGTATGTATTTGTGTGTGTCCTTGGGCCCCTTCATAGTTCTGGTGTTGCTGGTTCGACGGGGGTTTCTGCTCGTGGCGAATCGTCGGGCCCGCCGTCCCAGGTCCTTGTCGAGCTCCGCGGGCACCAGGTTCTGGTGACCCAGGGTGGTGCCATGGTGTGCACCCTGTGTGGCTCCTATCAAACTCAGGAGGGGAAAAAAAAACACAGACACAATTAATCGTCGATTCCCCAGGAAAATATGCAAACATATGGGAAGTGGGGGGGAAGACATAAACCCAGAACATATGGGAACATATGGGGAATCCTTTTATTTGTGTGTATTTATTAGTGTGTCCTTGTTGACTGTACATGCTAATCTGTAGCCCCTTGGTCCAAGTAAAAACCATCGACATGGTAGCGGAGCGGCGTGGGTTCATTCCCGCTGCCGCTTCCCTTCCAGCCACCCGCGGCGGGCGCGCGCGCCCGCGATAGGGCGGCGGCGGAGGCCGCGCCCTGGCGGCTGGCAGCGGCGAGGGCCGCGCCAGCCGACCCTTCATAGCCCAGCACGCCGCCTAAGAAGAAGAAGAAGACTAAGCGTGGCTCGAGGTCGAACAAAGCAGACATCTTGAGGAGTAGGAAGTTCGACGAGAAGCTCGATCTGAAGTATGGAGGAGATCGAGAGACGCTTCCAGGCGCTCGAGGGAGCGTTGCAGGCTGCAGAACAACGGGTGCAGGCTGCAGAGGAGCGCGCCCTGGCGGCGGAGTCAGCAGCAGCGAGCGCAGGCGCCGCCGTGAACAGGCCCGTGGCAGCGGCGAGGGCCGCGCCTCAGGACCTGGTGGACACTCGGCTTCTGGCGAAGCCGAAGGCGTTCGGAGGCAGCGAGGACGAGTGGCCAGGGTGGAGCTTCAAGATGCTCGCGTACCTCGGGGCCCTCGACGAGCAGATGGCCAACGAGCTGACAGCAGCCATGACGTTCCCGCTGGAGGAAGTGAGGAACGCGAGACTCCTGGAGGAGGGAGCGAGTCAGCGCAGTCGCCAGCTGTACTTTATCCTCGTCCTGCTGCTGGAAGGAGCCGCACTGCAGCTCATCAAGCCAGTCGGCGTCGGAGAAGGTTATCGGGCGTGGAGGACGTTGCAAGACATGTACGAGCCCGACAGACCAGGTCGCCATGCAGGACTGCTGCAAGAGCTGATCGCGTTCCAGTTCCCAGAGGACAACATCGTGGGGATGCTGGCGGACTTCGACTTCAAAGTCACGAAGTACGAGAGCCAGAGCCACGAGAGGATTGGGGACAGGATCAAGATGGCGATCCTCCAGAGGGGGATTCAGGACGAGGCTCTTCGAGCGCATCTGGTCCACAATGCGTCGAGGCTAGTCACGTGGGAGCTCATGCGCAACGAAGTGCACATGGTGATCTCGACGAGGAGCGCCATCGCAGCAGTGCCGCCACCAGTTCCGATGGACACGAGCGCGGTGGAGAAGGCGAGGCGCGAGGCGGCGTCGAAGGGCAAAGGAAAGAAGGGCAAGGACGGCAAGGGCAGGAAGGGCAAGGGCAGCGACAACTCCACGGACCAGAAGAGCCAGGCGGCCAAAGACAGGGCCGAGAAACGATGCTTCCACTGCCACAAGACAGGTCACGTCAAGAGCGAGTGCAGGAAGTTCCTCGCAGAGCAGAAGAAGAAGAAGGGCACCAACGCCGTCGAGCAGGAGTCGAAGCCGACGGGAGCTCCACCAGCGGCGAGCGCCGCGGGGAGCGCGGCGCCAGTGATGGCGATCGCGACCGAAAGCGGGGCAGAGCCATTGTGGTGCCTCGCGATCGAGCTGGGAGAGCTGGGAGAAGGGCAAGAATCATCATCGAGTGGAGCAGCAGCGACACCCTCAGCCCCAGCAACGACAGCGATCCACCGTCGTTCGAGCGGGCCGTCAAGCGAGCACGAGCAGCCGAGGCGGCCATCCTTGGTCGGAGGCAGCCCGATCGAGCGGCTGAGCCCGCCAGAGGCGTCAAGCGAGCACGCGCAGCCGAGGCAGCCATTCTTGGTCGGGGCCAGTCCGATCGAGCAGCTGAGCCAGCCAGGGGCAGCAAGCGAGCACGAGACGTTCGAGAGCAAGGAGATCATCGGTATCAATGAGCACTGGGTCATGGTGGACTCGGGTGCTGCACGATCGGTGTGTCCGCCGAGTCACGGGGCCCACGAGACGCTCAGAGACCTGAGCGAGCGCATCAGGCTGGTCGGAGCGAGCGGCGACGACATCCCGTGCCACGGCGAGCGCTTCGTCACGTACACGAAGGGCGGGCACAAGATCGGGGTGGACTACAAGGTCGCCGACGTCAAGAGGCCAGTGCTGGGCGTGTCGCAGGCGGTCGACAAGGGTACGTCGTGGGTATTCACGCCGAGCGGGAGCTACATGATCCCGAAGCCGATCGAGTTCTCGGACCCAGACGCCGTGCCGCTGGTCAGACGCAACGACCTGTTCTACCTCAAGATGGACAGGTACGGTGAAGGCGTCAAGAACTCGCTCGTCATGCCGGTGCGGGGCGAGGAGCCAGGAGGCGAGCCTGGCGGCGCATCAGCTGCGTCCAGGGCAGCGGCGAGGGCCGCGCTCCAGGGCGGCAGCGGCGGAGGGGCCGCCGCGACTCGCGCTCAGGCCGAGGCGAGCGAGCCAGCAGCGCAGGCAGAGCTCGAGGAGTCCGTGCCAGTCCGAGTCAAGAAGGATCCAGTGAAGCCAAGCTTGGCCGAGCAGAGGACGCACGAGCTGGTGCACATCCCTGCGAGGTCCTGGCGCTGGGTGTGCGTCAGATCCAAGTTCACGGACGACCCACACTACAAGGCTGGGCACGAGCGCACAGGCGACGAGGTCCAGATCGACTACTACTTCCTGGGCCAGCTGAGCATCCTCAACATGGTGCACATGAACTCCCAGGCTATTCATGGCATCATGGGGCCGAAGGGTACCGACGCCTACACGATCAAGACAGCGGTCGCCACCATCGAGAACTGGGGGCTGGATCGCATCGTGCTGAAGCACGACCAGGAGGCGTCGATCACGGCCCTGGCGAGGGAGATCAAGGCTCAGAGGAAGGCGCCCACGATGATCGAGTCGGCTCAGCGGGCTAACCATCAGGGAGTTGGTGGAGTGGAGCGCGCCAACGAGGAGCTCGGCAAGCAGATCAGGGCGCTGCTGTTCTCGGTGGGCGACAACTACAGGCGGGAGCTCCCAGCCGAGCATGGGCTCCTACCTTGGCTCATTCGGCACGCTGGCTGGCAGCTCAACCGCTTCACGATGCACGGCAACGGCAAGACGACCTACGAGGTGCTCAAGGGGAGGCCGTATCGGGGCGAGCTCGTCAACTTCGCGGAGTGCGTTTGGGCGAGGGACCCCACGCCGACCTCCAAGCTGCAGCCTCGGTGGCACGCGGCGGTGTGGCTGGGCAAGACAGAGGTCTCGGACGAGCACCTGGTGGCGGGTCCGACGCGCACGACAAGGGTACGCACGGTAAGACGGCGGCCGGAGGGTGAGCGGTTCGTGCTGGAGGAGCTGGACAAGTTCGCTGGGGTGCCGTGGGACATGCACCGAGCTCCACAGATCGGCATTGTGCCGACGGGAGCGCCCCAGGTGGAGCCGAACCAGCAGCGGCTGCTGCCGCCACCTCCGCCACCGCCAGTGGTCTTGCCAGCCGCGGGCCCGGAGGCGCTGGTGCCACCAGCGATGGTCGGGCCGGCGCCGCCCACGGGGCCAGGAGGCGCAGGGCTGAGATCGACGTACATCACGAGAGCGCTGATCGACAAGTACGGCTGGGCCCCCATGTGCCCGAGGTGCGTCGCAGGCATGGGATCGCACAGCGAGGAGTGCCGGAAGAGGATCGAGAACGAGCTGCGCAAGGAGGAAATGGCCAGGGCAGCGGCGGAGGCCGCGCCCTCGTCGGCAGCGGCGGGGGCTGCGCCGACGCCGGCGGCGGCTGGAGCCGCGCCGGGGCCAGCGGCTGGAGCTGGAGACGGCAGGCCAGGATCGTCCGGGGATGCCAGCATGGCACCTCGCGATGACCAGGGCGAGGCTTCGGCGAAGAGGCCGCGCCAGACAGCGGCGATCACAGTCGGGTCGCTCGCGGTCGGGGCCTTCGTGGAGATCAATCCCTGCACGTATGAGGGCCTAGACCAGCAGTCTCACGAGGAGCTCGAGACGGTCACGGAGATCGAGAGCTGCGAGCCGCTGGAGATCGGGATGTTCGAGGTCGGCTCCGTCGAGCCGTCGGCGATCACGGTCCTGCCAGACGCGGAGAAGCACGTGTACGACGCGAGGAGCGGGAAGGAGCTCCCCAGGGACCTGGTCAGGCGCGGACGCGAGGCCGAGATCGAGGAGATGCGGCGACACGGCGTCTTCGAGGAGGTCCGCGTGGCCGAGAGTCGGGGCAAGGTGGTGCGTTTCAAGTGGGTCGAGGACCTGCGCACCAAGGACGGCGCCCCCTTCGTCCGTTCCCGAGGCGTCGCCATGGAGATCAACACGTACGGCCGAGAGGACTGCAACGCGGGCACGCCGCCGATCGCCATCGTCAGGGCGATCGTCTCCTTGGCGGCTACGAAGAAGGGTCGGAGGCATCTCTCGGTGCATGACGTGCACGTGGCGTTCTTCCACGCCGACCTCGACGAGTGGATCGTCGTCATCCCGCCTCCAGGACTCAGGAGAGACGGGTACGTGTGGCAGCTCCGGAAGGCCATGTACGGCACGCGCAAGGCGGCACAGGCTTGGCAGGAGTACGTGGCCGGGGTGTTCAAGAAGAACAACTGGACGCGCATCGCAGTGGCGGCGGGCGTGTACCACGAGCCTCTCTTGGACATGACCTCGGCGATCCACGGTGACGACATCCTGACCGAGGGCGAGGAGGAGTCCCTGGATGTCCTGGACCAGCAGCTGATGGCGAGCATGGACGTCAAGTGCATCGGTCGTGTCGGGCCGGATGGCGTCCGCGAGCTCCCGTACCTCAAGCGCAAGATCAGGTGGACAGGCAAGGGATTCGTCTGGATCGGCGACACGAAGCACGTGACGAGATGCGTGGAGCTGCTGGGCCTTACGGAGTGCAAGCCAGCGGACACGCCTGGGAGCAAGGCCACGGGCAAGAGCGTCCGGGAGGCGCTGGACCCACTTCCACACGACGAGGCGAAGCTCTACCAGCAGGTCGCGGGGCTCGTCAACTACGTGGCGGTAGACAGGCCAGACATCCAGTTCGCAGTGAAGGTGATCCTCACGGACATGGGGAAGCCCACAGTCATCAGCATGCTTAGGCTGAGGCGGTGTGTGCGGTATCTCCACGGTCGGCGCGAGCTCGGGTGGTTCTACGAGAAGCAGGAGATGCCGAAGGAGGTTCTCTACGAGACGGACTCGGACTGGGCAGAGGATGAGATCACGAGGAAATCGACCAGCTCCGTGTATGGCTTCTTCGGCAGCCACCTCCTGGAGACCCAGGTGGCATCGCAGCCCGTCGTCGCGCTCAGCAGCGGAGAGGCCGAGTTCTATGCCATCGGCCGAGGCGCGGCGAGTGCGATCATGATGCGGCAGTTCTATCAGCAGTGTGGCATCGAGGTCGCGTCGAAGGTTCACAGCGACTCGAATGCAGGCAGGGCGATCGCGACACGGATTGGCAGTGGCAAGGTACGGCATCTACAGATACGGGACCTGTGGGTGCAGGAACGAGTCAGGCTCGGCGAGTTGCAGCTCGGGCGAGTCGACACGGAGAGCAACAGGAGCGACTTGGGGACCAAGCATCTGGACGGCAAGCGGGTGCTCAAGTTGCTGGAGATGTCCAACCTGCGGCTTCTGACCAAGGGGCTCGCCGCAGGTGTGGGCGTCACTTTCGCGGAGGCGGCCGAGCATGGAGACAAGCAGTGCTCTGCAGCCGCCGACGACGAGGTCGAGTCGAACATCGGCTCGATCGTTCTCGCCATGATCATGTTCATCGTCGTGCTGGTGCTCATGGTCAAGGGCGCAGTTGTGTGCACGAGAGGGGCGGTGCAGCTCTTCTCATCGAGGGCGGCGAGTGCTGCCCCACCAGCGGGAGCGGCGAGGGCTGCCCCGCAGGCCGACGGCACGGCGAGGCCCGAGGCGGCGTCGAAGGACGCGCCTGAGGGGCATGTCGTTTCTCGGGCAGCGGCGATAGCTGCGCCTGAGCAGGTCGCCGAAGGGCGAGACCTCGGTACGGAGTACCTCGGGAAGATGCTGGCTGAGGCCACCGTGGCAGAGCTCAAGGAGGAGCTCAGGTGGCGGAAGCTGCCAGTGAGCGGCTTGAAGGCGGACCTCATCGTCCGTCTGACGAGGGACGGCGGCCAGCACATGGCCAGCAGTGAGGGGCTAGCTGCAGCGGCATGGGCCGCGCGGCTGGTCCCAGGCAGGGTGCCCATCCGAGCGTTCCGCTCGGACGCTAGCCTAGGCGCGCACCTAGGCGCGCTTCTCAGCAGCACGGGGTAGGTCCGCGCCGAAAGAAAGACCCTTTGAGGGCCACCCAAGACGGGTGAGGGCGCGGCCAGAGGCCGCTCCTTTGAGCCGAGGGCGCGCGTCAGGCGCAGGCGCGCGGGAGCCACGGCGGGGACGCCCGCTTTGGCTTGAGCTTGAGCCTTCAGAAGGGAGGCTCGAGCCGCAGTACAGAGAAGATGCAAGGCGATGCGCTCGCCTGCATCTTGGAGGCGTGTTGACTGTACATGCTAATCTGTAGCCCCTTGGTCCAAGTAAAAACCATCGACAGTCCTGGGGCCCCTTCAACCAGGTTCTGGTGACCCAGGGTGGTGCCATGGTGTGCACCCTGTGTGGCTCGTATCAAGCGTTCCCTCAGGCTCCCACATGTAATCTCGATCTGGAAAGCTAGGGTCCTGCCGAGAATAAGCCAGCCAGGTCCAGACAGCGGTATGATATATCGCTGCGATCTGTGTTGGCAAACACTCCAAGACGGGCAAGCAGCTCGTCCAATTTTGTGGGCTTCGTGCCAAATGGTGGCCCGTGCTCTTGTTCCTCAGTTGCACGACTGTTCATCGGCGTTGTCCTCCTCTTCCTCCTCCTCCTCCTTCTCCTCCTCGTCCTCCTCCTCCTCCTCCTCCTCCTCCTCCTCCTCCTCCTCCTCCTCTTGATCCTCTTAGCCAGCGCAGCGTTTCACCCTACATTTCGCGCCGCTGCTGGAGACCGTGTTCCTGCCCACGCGCCGGACGGCGCAGGGCTTCTTAGAGTGAGTGAGCGCCTTGACGATCGGTCGACCGAGGAGGAGGAGGAGAAGGCGGAGGAGGAGGAGGCGGAGGAGGAGGAGGAGGATGAGGATAAGGATGAGGAGGAGGAGGAGGAGGAGGAGTAAAGGTGGAGGAGGAGGAAAGGCGGGGGAGGAGGAGGAGGAGGAGGAAGAGGAGGGGGAGGAGGGGGAGGAGGGGAGGAGGGGGGGGAGGAGGGGAGGAGGGGAGGAGGAGGAGGAGGAGGAGGAGGAGGAGGAGGAGGAGGAGGAGGAGGGAGACGAGGAGGAGGCATCGCCGCAACTCCGAGCTCCGAAGGTGGAAAGGGGTCGGAGGAGAAGGAGGAAGAGGACGAAGGAGAGGAGGCTGCCCCCCCCCTGACGTTCCCCCGCAGCCAGGGGGAAATCAACCTGGACGACCTGCGGGCTTCGGCGTGCGCGGAGGAGGCGCCCGTCCTGCAGCTGCGCGGGCATGGTGGGGCGAAGGAGAAGAAGGACCCTCGACTGCCTCCGGGCCCGGGCCGCCCGAATTTCAGGGGCAACGTTCGGAGACAGTCTTTCTGTTCCTTGACGAGCACGGGCGTCACGTCATGTTTCGCGCCGCCGCCGTCAGAGAATGGGGGGGGGAGGGAGGGGGGCGGGCCGGTCACGAGTGTGATCGCCAATCATAAAACAACGGGCTTTAGGGCCGTAAGAGTACACCATGAGATGTAAAGGTCTTGAGGGAAACGGGCCCAGAGTTTCTTCAACGTTTTGTTGTCGCTCGGCGCTGCCCGCCGCGAAGTGGGGACATGTTGTGGCCGCGTCCTCCTCCTCCTCCTCCTCCTCCGAAAAAAAGAGAGTTTCTTCCACGTTTTTGGATTCCCAGGGCCCTCCACCGTCCCCGGGGGCTGTGATGACACGACGCGGGATGAAGATCCCCGGTCTCGGGGAGAGGCCCCCCGAAGTCCAGGGCCCGTGTCTTGCAGGAGTGGTGTCCGTCGTGGCATCATGCCGAGGGAGCTTCGAGGTTTTCTCGGGGGTGGACAGACCTCCTACCCTGACACGTCGATTAAGGAATTGGCCGTTGTCGGTTCGCGAGAGGGTGTCGCGGCCGTCATTTTTTGCGGGTCCAGGTCCGTCGGTGTCGGTCCCAGGCCGTTTTCACCAAGGGGAGGTCTACGAAAGGGAGGTTTGTCCACCGCCGATTTTCGGGCCTTCGATGCATGGCATTTGCATTCGCTGTCGGCTTTCTTCCAACCTCGGGATGTCTTCGGCAGATGCGCCGCGCCGAGGGCGTCTCGGGGGTGCCCGGGTCGTCCAGCACACGTCCACCAGAGAGCCAAGTTCCGACCCGAAAGTGAGATGGCGATGGAGGGGAAAGCCTCACGGGGGACGCATCGACCCCCAATCGCCCATTGATCGCCGATGGAGCCCCGATAGCCCCAACTTGCCCAGGAGCGCGCGCGGGTTCGCCATAGGAGGCCTTTCCCCGATCCATCGGCGATGTATCCCCGATGGAAGCTCGATGTTTCCACGTCCCGAGCTGGTCTCAGCCCAGCATTCCCCTTCAATAGATGGGCCCTCGTGGTCACTGCTGGGCGCAGCTCGTGCAACTTGCATCTAGGGCGCCGCCTGGGCGGTGTCCCGTCAGGAGCGAAAGAAGGACGTACACGTACATGAATCCACGCTGGTTTCGAGAGTTCGCATTGCGCGAATGTTCGTATCACGCGGCCAGTCTCGCGTTTCAAGGGACCGTGTTCATGTACATAGCTGGGCGCGTACGTCCTTTTTGGGCTCCCTATTCCGGGGACAGGCTGTGCTACTTCTGACCGACGGCGGATGGGCAGACCCGGACCCAGACAGTCCTGGCGGCGTGCAGAAGAGGGGGTGGCGCGAGGGGGGCGGCCTTCAGAGGCGGGGGGGGCTGCTGAGAGGGCAGGTGGCTTCCTCGAAGCCCTCCACGTTTCTGAGATCTCCGGCGGATTGTCTTTTTGTGTCGTTCTGCGGGAGCGGAAAAGAGGGGGGTGATGACTAGGGGGGGGTGGATATCATGGCGTGGGCCATGATCTTTCCCCAGATCTCGTGGCGCCTCTTCTTGTTTCATGACGTCCCTGGCTCCCCCGCTGGGCCGCGCACGTGCCGCCGGTCACGACTTGCACCCCCCCTCCTCTTGGACACCCCCCGTCTTGGCCGCTCCCGAGAGTTCTGCGGCGTTCCGTCGTCAATGTCGGCTTCTGGGGGGCCGGGTTCGGGCCCCCGGCACCATGCAGGCACGATCTGGGACGAACGACGGCGTGCGAGGAAGGAGTCGGGGTGTCGGCAGCCGCGCCCTGAAGCACAGCTCAGCATCGGCTGTTCAGGAGCGAAAGAAGGACGTACACGTACATGAGTCCACGCTGGTTTCGAGAGTACGCCTTGCGCAAATGCTCGTATAACTCGGCCGGTCTCGCGGATCGAGGGGCCGTGTTCATGTACATAGCTGGGCGCGTACGTCTTTTTGTGGGCTCCCTAGATGTGTAGGGAAGGCTGGTGCCACGGACAGAGAAGCGAGGCGGCGTGCTGTGTCTGTCTTTTGGCAGGTCTGTCTGAGGCATCGATGTCGGGCGGCTGTGGGCCGATCGTTGGGGATCCCAGCACGGCCTCGTCTGCATGGTTGGAGGACGCAGCTCAGAAATTCTAGACGCTTCGCGTATCCCCACCAGCCCGTCCAGAAACGACGCCCAGGCGAGTAGAGGGTCGTCCTGAGGGGCTTTTCGGCGTCTTGGGTGCCTCGGGGGGGCCTCTGTGGGCCGTTCGGGATCCTCTTTGGGGCCTCCTGGGTGCCTCTTGGGGCCTCTGGGGGCTGGTGGGATTTGGCCAGAGCGCACTCCAGGACACGGCCATGATTGGACTCCGAGGAGGAAGGCCAGATGTCTGCTGCCAAGTATACGCCGAAGGCAGGCCGCAGTTTGGGAAATAGCATCCTCGACTCGCGTGCTGGCCTGCTACCTCGTCGGCAGATCGCCATTCAGGTGTGGTTGCAGTGACAGCTGCGATACCTCAACTTCGGCTTGCTACCTTGAGCGTGCTTGCTTCTCAAGGCAGCCCCCTTCTGCCGGTATGCGCCACACGTGTTGCCACGAAGGAGAAACGGTTCAAACAAGGCGTCTGGCTGATTTTTCAGGTGTTTGGCTTGTGGAGCCCCGGGGCCCGTCTCGGGCAACAGGGCCAGCAGAATACGGCCCGGGATGAATACCCGGTGCGACCTTATTTAGGGGCCGTTCCCTCCCTTTTCCCCCCCCGGATCAGAGCACGTCAAGGGACGGTAATGCAGCGCTCAGCATCTCAGAGCAGAGGAGATAAACAGTGGATAGCAACGCGGTGCAATAGTAAGCAGTTCAGAGCATATTGAAGGAAGGCATTGCAAGCAACGCAGTGCAAACCAAGGAGAGACGAACCGAGGAGAGACGACGCAGCGGATTGCATTGAGTAGCAATGCGAAGCAAATTCATACGAAGCGATGGCAACGCAGTGCATACAGTACAATTGACAGCCATGAATGCGAAGCAACACAACAAATCAAAGCAAGTTCGTGCAACACACAGTACAATGCAAAGCACAGGCAAATCAACCAAGGCAGCGTAATTCATAGGAGCCTCGGGGATCCCCGTGCACCCCCGAAGGAACCACAGGGAGTGTGGATGATTGACAAACCATTACACTGCAGAGCAATGCAAACCAATGCTTGCGAAGCAAAGCAAACATGTGCACTGAATGCAACGCAGCTCAATGTGATACAGACCCATGCAGAACACTGCAGAGCAATGCAAAGCAAAGCAATGCAAATCGATGCAGTGTATCGTAAGCAGAGCAGAAAACTCCCGATGAGCCGCAAAGGAACCCCCGAGTGCACCGTGGAGGACATGGATGATCGACACTGACCCTATTATGTGCAACAGAGAAGTAGGTAAGTTCCGTTTGTGGAAGAATCGCACGTGCGAAAGCTATGTCTCCGAGATGGGGTCGTGATGTCTTAGGGGCCCATGCCACGAGGAAAGTTTCATGTTGGGTGCTTGGGGAGGAGAAGAAGGACAAGAAGGAGAAGAAGGACAAGAAGGGCAAGAAGGACAAGCGCGCGGCCGAGGCGCCGGCCCTGGCGCCGGAGAGCGCTGCGGAGCTCAGGCCCACCGCTGGACCTAGGCCTGCTGCTTCCGAGCTGGCCCCGCTCTGCTTGACGCCGGCCCCTGGCGCAGACCCTCTCATCACCGACGCTGCGTGCGCCAAGGTAGAGGACTGCGCAGACGAGGCCGTCAGAAGCGGGGGGGCGCACCCAAGCTCCCTGTGGCATGCAAGCGCAATGCCCCAAAGAGCAGATGTTGACCCCTTCGTCGTTCGTCTTTTGATGCGTCGTCGTGTCCGACAGGGCTGCGTACGATCCGATTGGATGCGATTCGATCGGGCCGCGATTGCGATTCCGTCCGGTGCGGTTCGACTCGCAGGCAGCGGCTAGGGCCAGCTGGAGCGGGGCGCGGCGACCCGATTTCGACTCGATTCGGTACGATTCGCTGGTGATCGGATCTGTTTCCGAGCCGATGCCGTTTCGCCATTCGATTCAGCTCAGGCCTGAAAGTTGTCAGGAGCTTTCCCCAGCCCAGACTCAGCGAGATGGCGCACAGTGCGCCACACGCTGCAGTTGGGGCAGGCCCACACCCGCAGGCCCCACGCCTCACGCCCCGTGAGGACCCGCGAGCACGCAGCCCGCGCGGGTGCATGGCAGCGTGCAGCCCGGGCCCCGCTTGCTGTCAGGGGCACCGTTCGAGGTTTTCGAGTCTCGAGGTTCTCGAGGCTGAGGCGCGAGGTTTTCGGTGGTCCTCCTCCTCCTCCTCCTCCTCCTCCTCCTCCTCCTCCTCCTCCTCCCCCTCCTCCTCCTCCTCTGCTCCTCCTCCTCTGCCTCCTCCTCCGCCTCCTCCTCCTCCTCCTCCTCCTCCTCCTCCTCCTCCCTCCTCCTCCGCCTCCTCCTCCTCCTCCTCCCTCCTCCTCCTCCTCCTCCTCCTCCTCCTCCTCCTCCCTCCTCCTCCTCCTCCTCCTCCTCCTCCTCCTCCTCCCTCCTCCTCCTCCTCCTCCCTCCTCCTCCAGCAGCTGGGGGTGCCTTCCAGCAGCTGCGCCCCGCCGAGGACGTCCCCGGGGGGTGCCCGAGTCGTCTCGCACGGCCGCAGGAGAGCCGAGCCGAGCTGGAACCCGGAAGACCACGGGGCAGCGTGGGGGGTGAGGATACGCTCAGGGTGGGATGCATCGACCCCCGGGCTGATGGCGGGCCTGTCCCCCCCCACAGGGGGATTCTCGACGAAAAACAAAAATATCCCAAACATATACCAAAAAGGTCAAAAACATACACCACACATAGTCCCTATACCATTTTTGGACTTTTTTATTTTGGGCTGATGTCGGGCCTGTCCCCCCACGGGGGGATTCTAGACGAAAAACAAAAATATCCAAAACATATACCAAACATGTCAAACAAATGCACCCAAACATAGTCCCCAGATTATTTTTGAAATATTTTTTGATTATTTTAGGGTCGTCGAACATCCCCCTGTAGGGGGACAGGCCCGACTTAACCCCAGGATCCCGATCCCGATACAGCGACGTAGTGCCGAAATCGGCTTCCGTAGCACCGATGCTGTAGGCTGGGTAGGTTTGAACCGAACAGGAGGCGCTTTTTTAGAATTGGGAGAGCTGGGAGGTGAAGGAACGGCCTGCGGATTGTTGTGGTGACGAGGATGCGGAAAAGCAGAAGGAGAGGACGAGGAGACGAGAAGGCAGGAACGGGCAGGATGAAGAAGACCGGAATAGGGCAAGGCAGGGGGGCAAGGGTCGGCAGATGCCACAGGAGGTGGAGAGGAGAGGCAAGAGCGAAGGAGCGAGACAGAGATGGGGAGCAGGGAGGGCGGAGGACGGAGGAAGGGCGGCAGGTGAAGGCCCAGTACCCGTAGCACGGAATAGGGAACTCGTAGTACGGAGTCATGAGCGTAACAAAAACAGTTCGGTGTTTGTTTGCGCCAACAGCACACCGTGCTAGTTATGGACACTTGACGGCTTCTTTTTTCCCAGGACCGTCGGGGGAAAGATTGCGCCATCGTTCCTTCGCAACACAACGGCCAGCGATGCCGTGGCCCGTGGCGACGTGCACGGAGTTGGCGACCGCGCCGCCCCCCTTTTGTCGGAGTGCTCAGCCGCCCCCCTTGGCACGCCGCTGCCTTCGCACGCGTTACAATAACAATAATAATAATAAGAAGAAGAAGAATAATAATAATAATAATAAAGCACAGCCAGAAGAAGACGGAAGGAGGAAGAAAAACAAGAAGAAGAAAACATTGAGACATAACGAAAAGACAATACGGAGACACAAGAACTTGTGTTTCTTGCATCTTCGTCGTACGCGAGGACGGAAGCACAACCTACCACTCATACTTCAGAAGGGAGTGAGCCAGCCGACCCCTGATGGGGGTCTAAGGGCACGTCTCCGTCGTGCGCATCGCCTGGCTGCGCCAGAAAGTACGCATGCGTATCCTGGAATGGCCTCTGGCAGTTGTAGGGAGGGAGGGGGTTGAAGTTTGTCACCAATCGCCCACTGACCGCCGACAGGGGCCCGACAGCCCCAACCTGCGCAGGAGTTTGCGGAGTCGCTGTCGGGGTTGTACCGCCGATCTGTCGGGGTTGTGTCGCCGATCCTGGGCTCGATATTTCACGCCCTGTGCCAGTCCCCCCGCAACGTTGCCCCCTAGGTAAGGTTAGATCAGTAGCCCAGGCACCTCCTGGATGTTCAATCTGGGGTCGCCAATGCGAAGCCACGCGTCTTCAACACGGACGCTCTGGCTTCACACCCACGCCTACAGCCGTACGCTTTGGGTACAGTCGGGGCCCTGAAGAAGGAACCTTTTTGGTTGGGGAGGGGTTCCGCGTTCTTTACGTGTTTCACAGCTTGCCTCAGGTTTTCTTCATATTTTCGATAGGAAATCGAAGTCTAACTTATGGAAAAAAAGGGGCCTCGCTCCTTATTTAGGGTTCCTTAGGCCAACGCCCCGATTGTATTTGAGCCTCCGCCTTTTTCATTCAAGCAATGTCACTCAAGCCGCTTGAGCAATTCGTGACCACCCGTCGGCACGACGCAGTACACCTTAAGCGATGCTTAAGAAAACTTGAGTTTTCGGCCAGAGTCTCGATTATTCTTAACGTTTCAATGTAAATCCTAAGGTTTTGATATGAGCTTTGGGTATTTATTCAAGTTCTGAGACTCTGAATTTCTTAACTCATGATTTCTTAAGCATTTCGCAAGGTGTAGCCACAGCTGGCACGCGGATGTGCACGCGACAGCCTTCGCGCGCTCGGGAGTTCTACACCACGGGCACGCCGCGTCTGCCGAGCCTCGCCTCGCCCCGCGTGCGCTCTCGGCCCTGCCGGGAGGGTGTTGCCCGGCGTGTGCAGTCGGGCCCCTGTGCCCTCAGCCTTTCGAGTCAGTTTGGAGCCCCTGTGACCTGGGCCTCGTGGCCTGGGCATCGCTCGGACGTGTGCCTTTTCCCTTCGGCGAGGAGCATCGAGGAGCATCCTTGATCATTTGGCGACGAAGCCACGCACGAAACCGAAAAAAACACAGGGAATGGACGTCCGAGCGATGGGGTTCTGGGGACCCCGTGGGCCAGGGGCACCATTCGGTTATTTTTCAGGAAGGAAAAACACACAGACACAATGAATCGCCGATTGCCGAGAAAACATAGGAAAATATAGGAAGTGGGGGGGAAGACAATAACCCAGAACATATGGGAAAATATAGGGAATCCTGTAATTTGTGTGTATCTGTTTGTGTGTCCCAGGGCCCCTTCATGTTTTGACATCAGGGACGAACAAGACACCAGGGACAGGGCCGATGGCTGCCTCGCCCGGCCCCCTCCCAAATGCACGACCAGGGATCCGTTGCCTCGAGCTTGTTCTTTCCCCGGCCCCCTGGGGCAGCAGCCGCTGCCTTCCCGCCGCCGGGGCTGGCCGCGCCCCTCGCTCGGGGCGTGACCCGTCCCCCTGAGCGTCTCGGAGAAAGAGAGAGAGAGAGAGGAAGGAAGAGGGAGGAGGGAGGAGGAGGGAGGAGGAGCAGGAGGAGGAGAACCAAAATGCTCCTTCCGCCCCCTTTTTCGGCCGCGTCCTTTGCTCTTCCCCTCCCTCCTGCATGGTGGCGCAATTCGCTTCAACGGCACCCCCGTTGAGGCCCTTCCCGCTAGCGCAGACGACCCCTGCCTCGCCGCCGACGCAAAAAAAAGTGGGTTCTTTCCGGCCCCCCCCCCGGAAGTCCCGACCCATTTCCCAGGACGGGCTTTTCATCCCGAGTGTAAGTTTTGACGGCCCGGGGCCCCAGAGAGGACCCAAGCCGAAAGAAACGGCGAGAATGCGTGGGCAGGAGGAAGAGGGAGCAGGGAGGAGAAGGAGGAGGAGGAAGAGGAGGAGGAGGACGACGACGACGAGGAGGAGGGGGAGATGGACAGGGAGAGGGAGAGGGACGAGGAGGAGGAGGAGGAGGAGGAGGAGGAGGAGGAGGAGGAGGAGGAAGAAGAACACTGCTTGAAAGGACCTCGCAACAAAGATGCTTGCAGCTTCTCTTGCTTCCCAAGCCCCCCCCCCCCCGAGGTTGCGGAGGAGGGCCAGCTGGGCGCCCCGGTGCAGGCCCGGCCGCCGGGCAGCTGGCGGACCGGGGGAAGGAGAAGCGACGTCACCACCGTCACCGGGGGAGCCACCTCCAGCGAGGAGGTCCACGATGCCTCTCCTCGGGGGCGGCAAAGAGGGGGGTGATGACTAGGAGGGGGTGGATATCATATATCATGGCGTGGGCCATGATATTTCCCCAGATTTCATGGCGCCTCTTCTTATTTCATTACGTCCCTGGTTCCCCCGCTGGGCCGCTCCAGCGAGGATCGGGAGCCTTGAGACGGGGGTCAATGCAAACGGGGGTCAGCCACGGCAACGGATCCTGCAGGATCCTGCGAAGACCCCCTCTGGCTGACCCGGGTTCGCGAGCCGTTCGTGGCCGCGAGGCGGCCGCGCATATCGGCTGACCCGGGTTTGCGAAGGCCTGCGCTGCAGTTTGTGTTTCTTGCATTGCAGTTGTCTGGTTTCCTGCTGACCCGGGTCTGGATTGACCCAGGTCTGAAGATCTGAAGATCCCCGAGAGGAGGTCCACGATGCCTCTCCGAGCTGCTGGTCTCGGAAGAAATTAGCGAACATGCATGCCACACTCATCCTGTCAGTGCCCCCCCCCAAGGATCCATGCTGACGGTGGGTTGAATGAGTTGAGCTTCGACGGCAGTCTTCCCCGCGCGGGCCAACTTCGAATTCGGGGGAGAGGGGGGAGCGTTCACTAGTTGATTGCCCCCCTCTACCCCAGGGATGGGGGATGTCTCGACCAGGGGACCACCCCTGGGCTCCTCCCGCTGGTGGTCCCTGCTGGTTGTGGCCTCGCTTTTCCTTTCCTCCGGTAGGACCCTCCCCTCCGTCGGCACCTGGCTGATGCCGCGGCCGCGGGCCGCGCCGACGCGCACCGCCGCGCCCGTGGCGGCCGGCGCGGGGCTGCTGGCGGCCCCCAAGGATGGGGGAGCGCACGTGTAACGCGGCGGCCCCCACAGACGGTGTGGTGACCGCACCGCGTGGTGACTCGGCGGAGATCGTGGGGGTTTTCGGGCCTCTCCGTGGGCTCCTCATGGTGTTCCTGCCCCCAGGGATGCCTTCCAGCAGCTGCGCCTCGCCGAGAGAGCGTTCCGAGGCTGCCCGGATCATCCCGGCCGGCCGCCAGAGATCCGAGCCATGGCCTCGAAACCCAACATTCGGAGGAGGGCTAGTGTGGTGAGTCAGTGGGGATGCGGGTCATCGGTGACCACACCGTGTGGTGAGTCAGTGGGGGTTCTCGGAGGCATAGAGGTTGACACCAACACCAACATCGGCGGCGTGCCTCCACCTTGGGAAGACGATCCCGATCTCGGTGATGGTGGTAATGTTCGGGCTTCTCAGTAAGGGCGGCCGAAAGATTTATCACCAACACCAGGATCTTGCATCATCTTCCCCGGTGGCGGTAACCCCCAGTGTTGGTGCTCGTGCTCGTTTCCAAGTATCCAAGATACGGAGTCACCGCGCGGTTTTGGGAGTCGGGTCGTTCTGCGAGATACGGAGTCACCGCGCGGTTTTGGGAGTCGGGTCGTTCTGCGAGGACGTCTCGGGCGACCAGGGCCTCCGAGATCCCAAGAGACCGTGCGGTGACGGACCGCACGGTGAGGTTGGGAACTCCGAGGTCACAACGCGGTCCGTCTCCCAACGGTCTTGGATCCCCGAAGTTACGGAGTCCTCAAAGTAACGGAGTTCAGCGCACACGGAGCTCAGCCAGAATGTTGGATCCTGTAGGACCCTGCAAAGCCAGAGTCTGGCTGAGTTGGGTCTGGGAGCCGCTGGCGGCCTTCGAGGTCGCCTTACATGTTGACGGGGCCAGGTTTAGGCATCACCCAACAACAAATGCAGCGCATCTTTTCTCAATTGGCTGAGCTGGGTGTGCGCTGAGCCTAGCTGCTTCACGCCCGAAAGGACGAAACGGACTCTGCCAGGGACCTGCTGGATGCCTTCAAGGAGGCGCAGAGGAGGAAAGATACCCATACGACACTACCTTTCCCTTGGTCGTTGGATTCGCCTCGACATCTTGGTCAGAACGCATCCCGGTCCGTGGAGTGGCGGTATCGGTATGTTCGGGGGCGGAAAAGAGGGGGGTGATGACTAGGGGGGGGTGGATATCATGGCGGGGGTCATGATATTTCCCCAGATTTCATGGCGCCTCTTCTTTTTTCATTACGTCCCTGGCCCTCTCGCTGGGCCGCGCACATGCCGCCGGTCATGATTTGCACCCCCCCCCCTCTTGGACACCCCCCTCTTGGTCGCTCCCGATATGTTTCTGTCCCTCCAGAGGTGCCAGACTCCGCCAGGGATCTGCCGGTGGCGCAGGAGGGCGAGGCGTACTCCCTGGAGCTCCGCAGGTGGCTCTCCAAGGACGTGGAGGCGGAGCTCACGGAGGCCCTCGCGTGGCCCTCCGCAGAGAAGGCGCCCGCGCGCGTCGAGGCCGCGCCCGCGCTCGCCGAGCCCGCGCAGGAGCAGGCTCCGAGATCCGGGCGCTGCAGTTGTTTTCACACCGGGCGGTGTTGCCCGTCTTCGGGCCCTGGGGCCCTCACATCTCGCTCCTGGTCGAAAGATTGTTTCGATTGGACGAAAGGGTGACCTTTCGCCGGAGTGACCTTTGGTGCGGGCACAGATGGGTCCCCAGGCGGCTAAGAACGAGGCAGCAGCAGCTGCTTGCGCGCCCGGGTTTGGTCCCCCCGCGGCCCCCAGAAAGTCGCGCAACAAAGGTCACTCTTACCC
>CAUYUJ010016870.1:88711-146876 GCA_963575745.1 Prorocentrum cordatum | reverse complement strand
ATGTGGCCTGGGAGTGGTGTTCTGGCAAGATGCATCGTGACTCCAGACAAGAGTTTCACACTTTCCAACGTTATGATTTTTTGCGCCCTAGCCTGGCTAGGACGAAACGAACATGAAAGCCACGAAGTGCGATAGGGTTGCAACTTTCCAACGTTATGAATGCCTTTTTGGAGCTCTGGTGCAAGACTTCCCCACAAAAACGACGCCGTTCGTAACGTTGAAGTTTCTTGAATAAAGAATATTTGAATATTCTTATTTAAGCGTTTCCAACGTTACGAACGGCGTCGTTTTTGTGGGGAAGTCCTGCACCAGAGCTCCAAAAAGGCATTCGTAACGTTGGAAAGTTGCAACCCTATCGCACTTCGTGGCTTTCATGTTCGTTTCGTCCTAGCCAGGCTAGGACACAAGAAATCATAACGTTGGAAAGTGTGAAACTTTTGCTCGGAATCACGATGCATCTTGCCAGAACACCACTCCCAGGCCACATCGTGAGTGCCCGGAGCCAACAGTAGGCCACTTTGTGCTCTTCGCGTTCCCAGAACACCACTCCCAGGCCACATCTTGGGTGCCCGGAGCCAACTCTAGGCCATTTTGTGCTTTGCTTTGCGTTGCTTTGCATTGCTGAGACCCCTGAGACCTGCGACACCTGTCGGTCCTGTGGGACCTGCGAGACCTGCGAAACTTGTGGGACCTGTGGGACCTACGACACCCGAGGAGCTTGCAACACCAGTGGGACCTGGGGGACCCCTGTGGCCTGTGGGACCCGTGGGACCTGCAAAACCTGTGGGACCCGCAACACATGTGGGACCTGCGGAACCAGTGGGGCTTGTCGGACCTGCGACACCCGTGGGACCTGGGGGTCGTCTGTGGTCCCTGGAACCCTGTGGGACGCCTGAGAGCCAGCCGAAGCAACGCGTGAATGCGGCAGGCATTTGAAGGTGGCAGAAGCGAAAAGTGTCGGGAAATGTACGAGCTTAGCATAGTCTTGGGGCCCGTAACAGCGTAGTCTTAGGGCCCGTAACAAAATGGCAGCCGTGGATGTAAAAAATTAACGCGAAACCCATCCGTAACATTGAACTCCGCCATTCAAAAATATGGAACGCAAGCTAGGCATGAACGGCCCCAGGTTGAAAAAAGTGTTTCCGTGTTTCGCGTTTATTGTTTACATTTTCGCGGGCAGCTGCCGATCTTGCCCTACCTGGAACTCGCGGCCTTTGAATGGCGAAATCAAATGTTATGAATAAATTTCGCGTTTATTGTTTACATCCACGGCTTTCCAGCAACGCTAACTTAGTATCCCTTATGCGCTACTTACGTGATATTGAACAAACGAATAGTCGCCAGCGTGGCCCCCGAACGCCGATGTCTTGCAATCCGCGCGGTGCAATCTAGGCGGTGCAACGCATGCTATGCAACCTAGGTAGCGCGAGCCACGCGGTGCAGTTCATGCAACGCACAGCGACGCCAAGCAACGCTAAGCAATGCAAAGCAACCAGACCAAAACACAAAATGCCTAGAGCTGGTTCCGGGCACCCAAAATGTGGCCTGGGCATTGTGTTCTGGGAACACGAAGAGCACAAAGTGGCCTACTGTTGGCTCCGGGCACTCACGATGTGGCCTGGGAATGGTGTTCTGGCAAGATGCATCGTGATTCCAGACAAGAGTTTGACACTTCCCAACGTTATGATTTGTTGCGTCCTAGCCTGGCTAGGACGAAACGAACATGGAAGCCACGAAGTGCGATAGGGTTGCAACTTTCCAACGTTATGAATGCCTTTTTGGAGCTCTGGTGCAAGACGTCCCTGCAAAAACGACGCCGTTCGTAACGTTGAAGCTTCTTGAATAAAGAATATTTGCATATTCTTATTTAAGCGTTTCCAACGTTACGAACGGCGTCGTTTTTGTGGGGAAGTCCTGCACCAGAGCTCCAAAAAGGCATTTCGAAACGTTGGAAAAGTTGCAACCCCTATCGCAATTCGTGGCTTTCATGTTCGATTCGACCTAGCCAGGCTAGACACAAAAAACGCATAACGTTGGAAAGTGTGAAACTCTTGCCCGGAATCACGATGCATCTTTCCAGAACACCACTCCCAGGCCACATCGTGAGTGCCCGGAGCCAACAGTAGGCCACTTTGTGCTCTTCGCGTTCCCAGAACACCACTCCCAGGCCACATCTTGGGTGCCCGGAGCCAACTCTAGGCCATTTTGGTGCTTTGCTTTGCGTGCTTATTGCTTGCTGGATACCCCTGAGACCTGCGACAAAGTACCGGTCGGTCCTGTGGGAACCTGCGCGAAAGCGAAAACGGTGGGACTTGTTGGACCTACGACACCCGAGGAGCTTACAATACCTGTGGGACCTGGGGGACCCCTGTGGCCTGTGGGACCCGTGGGACCTGCAAGACCTGTGGGAGTGGTGGGACCCGCAACACATGTGGGACCTGCGGGGCCAGTGGGACTTGTCGGACCTGCGACACCCGTGGGACCTGGGGGTCGTTTGTGGTCCGTGGAACCCTGTGGGACGCCTGGGAGCCAGCTGAAGCAACGCGTGAATGCGACAATTGAGGGTGGCAGAAGCGAAGTGTGTCGGAAAATGCGCGAGCTTAGCGTAGTCTTGGGGCCCGTAACAGCGTAGTCTTGGGGCCCGTAACAAAATTGCAGCCGTGGATGTAAAGAATTAACGCGAAGCCCATCCCTAACATTGAATTCCGCCATTCAAAGATATGGAACGCAAGCTCGGCATGAACGGCCCCAGGTTAAAAAAAGTGCTTCCGTGTTTCGCGCTTATTGTTTACATTGTCGCGGGCAGCTGCCGATCTTGCCCTACCTGGAACTCGCGGCCTTTGAATGGCGAAATCCAATGTTATGAATAAATTTCGCGTTTATTGTTTACATCCACGGTACTACTGCTACTACTACTACTACTACTACTACTGCTGCTACTACTACTACTACTACTACTACTACTACGACTACTACTACTACTACTACTACTACTATTACTACTACTACTACGCTTACGACTACTACTACTAATACTACTACTACTACTACTACTACTACTACTACTACTACTACTACTACTATTACTACTACTACTACTACTACTACTACTACTACTACTACTACTACTACGACTACTACTACTACTACTACTACTACTACTACTACTACAACTGCTGCACTACTATTCTACTACACTACTACTACTACGACGACTAACGTACTAACAACTACTAACTACTGCTACTACTACTACTACTATTACTGGCAACAGCTACTGCTACTACAACTACTCCTACTAGCTACTACTCCTGCTACTGAGCTACTACTACTGCTACTGCTACTACAACGACTTCTATTACGACAACTACTATTTCTACCTCTACGACAACTACGACCACTACTACTACTACTACTACTACTACTACTACTACTACTACTGCTGCTGCTGCTGCTGCTGCTACTACTACGACAACTAATACGACTACGACTACGTCTACGACTGCGACTACGTCTACGACTACGACTACGACTACTACTACTAGTATTAGTACTAGTACTACTACTACTACTACTACTACTACTACTACTACTACTACTACAACTACTACTACTACTACTACTACTACTACTACTACTACTACTACTACTACTACTACTACTACTACTACTACTACTACTACTACTACTACGGCTGCTGGGCGAGCACTACTCAGGGAAAGCTGTCGGAGTTGCGCGCGGAGTCCTCGGGTCTGCGCTGGGCCCCCCTGGCGGCGCCTCCAGCGCTGCCCCCGAGCGCGCTCCTCGCTCCCTCTGAAAGTAGACTCTCCCCAAAAAGTGTCTGCATGGAAAGGTTCTTGGTTCTTTTCTCAGGAGCTGGGCTTGCGTGGCGGCTATGTCGGCGCCGTCGCCGCCTCGTGGCCGCCTGTGTTCTGGGCCTCTGTGGCGGTCTGGCGGTTATGTCGTCGCCGTCGTCGTCTGGGCACTTGGGGAGGTCTGGCGGCTATGTTGTCGCCGTCGCCGCCCCGTTGCTGCCTCGGGGCCGCCCGTCTTCTTGGCCTGTTTGGTGGTCTGGTGGCCATGTTGTTGCCGTCGCCGTACAGTCGCCGCCTTGTCGTCGCCACATGTTCAGCACCACGTAGTTTGCACGCCATAAAGTGCGCAACGTAGTTCTCTTTTTTCTTCTACAGCGGACAAATGATCTACCACCCACCCTCCCCGGGGTTTGCCGTCCGACTCGTGTTCAGCTATTCACACACGCTTATGCCGCATTGCTTGTTCTAGATATGGACTCAGCCCACCCCATGGGAGCTAGCATCCAGCCCCCCATTTCATACTTAACAGATAATGCTATGCGAGCGCACTCGTTCATCAACAACCACTCTTGCTCAATAGTTCTTGCAACAAACGGGACCAAGTCCACACGCGCGCATCGTCGCGCGCGTATGCCGACATCCCCCTAAAACGTGAGGCTTAGTTAGGTTCTGAAGGTCGAGCGCCCCGAACATATATAATCTGCAACTGGTTACCAACATGTTCTTGTTTAGAAAGATATGCGCCCGCGTTCTTGCGAGTTCTAACGGGAGCAGTCGGTATTTCAACATGTTCATCGATGCGGCCAAGCGGGCGTCCCGCGCGCGCATGTCGAAATCATTCGACCGCCCTTGCGCGGGTGCTTGGGGAGCGGCAAGACCCTGGTCAAATATCACGATGCGGCCTACTCGCGTCCGCCGGCCGCGTGCGCATGTCGAGATTTGTCCAACACCTTCACCACCGACACGTGCACATCACCATCGTAATTTGCGTGATCAGTATCGGCGCCGTTATTGGTCTTGCCGTCGTCATTGTCATCATCGCCACCAGCATCGCAAGCATCATCCTCGTCTCTGCCGTTGCCGACGTCGCCGTGATGCCGCGCCCGCCTGAGCCACCGCCTCGCACTCGAGTGCCCGCGCGCCAGCGCGGCTTGCGAGACGCGCGGCCGCGCCGCGTCGGTCGCGCCTGACTAGTTTTGCCGCTGTGCGCGCGAGCCTGCGCGCACTAACACTAGCACGGCCGCCACTATTCGCCAGCCAGCGTCAAGCAGTCACCGCTATCGCCGCCGCATGGGTTTTGCAAGCCAAAATGCGGGTGGGTGGTTGGGATGATTGCGTGAGCACGGGAGTTGACAATTTCAATTCCGACAGGAAAGATTGCACCACATAGGTTGCCTCTTCCATAGTCTGTGCAACAAGAGAACTGCACCACATCGGTGGTACCACATAGTTCGCACGCTTTTTTGTTGTACCACCTACGTTACATAATACATAGTGCACAACGTAGATGATACCGCACAGGTTGCGCCACACGTGCTGCCCCACGCAGACTGCACAACGCAGGTCGCACCAGCTATATCGCAGCACATAGATTGCACCACACAAGTTGCACAACGTACATTACACAGCATAGCTTGCACAGCATAATTTGCATCACGTAGGTGGCTCCACCTACATTGCTTGACGGGCGTTGCATCCCATAGCGCGCATCACATAGGTTGCCAGCATAGATTGCACAATCTATATTGCAACGCGCAGACTGTTACATACAGTACACACCATACATTGAACCACGTATATTGCACCACATAGATTGCTCAACATACGATGCCCGACATACATTCGCACAACGTGGACGTCACACCATACATTGCAGTACGTTTGTTCTCCGTTCTGATGTAATATTCGGGTCCCCCCGATTTAAAGGTACCAATGTTCGTATTGCAATGTACATACGGTTTTGCCCTTATCGTCCATCCGAACCATGAGCTCGCACCATCCCATGCAGGCTGGGCTCGCCCACCCGATCTTTTGCAAATAATGCAATGCGCGCGCAATCGCTTATCAAAGCCCATCAGTTTTCAAGAGCCCCTACAGAACATGGTTTCCCAACGAAGGATGCCAACAACCAGAAAAATGCGCACGCATTAAACAAAACATTGGCTTTGGCACATTTACATGCGCTGCTACCCAACGTCCCTCTTGCGCGCGCGTGTCGAAACATCGCTCGAACGTCTTTGCGCGCGTGCTTCGTAAGGGCCCCTGGCGACGAATTGAACGAAGTGCACGCGCGCGCGCGTGCGGGAAACATTCAAAATCATTAGGTGCCGTAGGGATTCCAAAGTCGAGCGTCCCGAAAACATAAACATTGTTTTGTTTCGCGCGACCCCCACCCACACCTCCAGCGCTTGTTCCCGATGCCGCTGGGTCGCCAAATTAGTCGACAATTGCCGTTGTTGGATTCGAAACGATGTGACCGAGTTCCATGTAGTCACGGTTTGTCATGTGCTGCTACATTATGTCTTGTTATGTTCTCGAAGGGCTGGCGTGACGTCGTGACGCTTGTGTCGTTGGATGCGCCGTCTTTTATGATGTTCCTCTTGATGTGTACGTGTGTCTTATGAGTGGGAATGATATGATTTGCTCATCTCTGTCACCATATGGTATGCTTTTCTCTGCGGCACTAATTTGTTTCATGCTATGGTATGGTCTAGTATGTTCTGGTCCGTGATGATCTTGGCAGCCCGGCTCAGTCTAGTATGTTATATTATGGTGTGGTCAGCTAGTATGTTTCGCTATGCGTTGCTGTCGTCGTATGAAACGTTTGGTGATGCTGGCATGATCTGATGTGGTGTGTTCTGCCATGGTGAGGTATGTTTCGCTCGGTTATGTTCTGCTACTTTGTGTTATGCCGCCCGATGTTCTGTCATGTTGTTTTCTGGTATGATGTATGGTGTTATGTATGCTGACGGCTCGTTCTGCATGGTATATGATGATACGTTCTGCCCGTATGTGTCGCTATGTTTTGTTGTCGTGTTATGATATGCCCTGTGGTGCGATGTCATGATATGCTATGGTATCGGTTATGTCCTGTTGTGCAATGCTATGTGGTCTTCTGCAGTGTCATGTTCTGCTCTGGTATGTGCTGTTCTGTTATGTTGTGCCTTCTGCTGTCATGGCATTGTTGTGTTGTGTTTTGTCATGTTCGGTCATGCTCTGTTCGTTCCGTCATGTTCTATTATGGTATGTTTTGTTCTGCCGTGTTCGTCGTTGCTATGTTCAGCTGTCGTGTTATGATATGGTGTTCGATGTTGTCTTGATATGCTATGTGCTGTCCATGTGTGTTATACTATGCTCGGCTCTTGTTTGTTACGTTGTGTTTTACTTCGTCTTATCGAATGTCATGTTCTGATTTGGTATGTTCTGTGATGCCATGTTCGTTGACGGCTCGGCTCAGTATTGTATAAGATATCGTGTGTTGCAAGTATGTGCCGCTACGCTTTGCTGTCATACATGGTATGCTCTGATATGCTGTGTCATGGTACGATATGCTCTGTCAAGGTGTGTCATGGTGTATTCGATATTGTTATGTTATGTTGTGTCCAGTCGTCTTCTGTTTTGTCATGTTACGTCATGGTGTGTTGATGTTATGCTGTGTCTGATGTTGTCATGACATTGCTATGTTATGTTCTGTCATGTTCTGTCGTATTCGTGATTCGTGTTATGTTCTGTCATGTTATGTTGTCTCATGTTGTGCTCTGTCTCGTTCCGTCGTCGCTATACTCTGCTGTCTTGTCATGATATGTTATGTGATGCTGTGCCAGGTTTTGATATGGTATGTCAAGATGCGTTCTGGTATGCTCGGCTATGTTCTGCTATATTGTGTTATGTTGCTTTATGTTCGGTCATGTTCTGTCCTGATATGTTATGGGAAGTTCTGGTATGCCTTACTTTGGCATGACATCGATATGTTATGTTCTGTTCTGCCATGGTCTGGCTTCCTCCTGTTCTGTTATGTCATGATATGTTATGTCATTTTGTGTTCTGTCGTGTTCGTCGTCGCTATGCTCCGCTGTCCTTTTATACTATGTTATGTAGTGCTGTGCCGTGATTTGATATGTTATATCAAGGCATTTTATGGTAGGATAGGTTATGGCATGTTATGTCGTGTTATGTATGTCCATGCTATGTTATGGTCTGCTTTGTAATGTTACGTGATGCTACGTTCTGCTCTACTTCATCATGATATTTACATGTTATGTTCTGTCATGTTCTGTCATGTTTTGTTTCATGCTGTCATGTTCTGTTCTGTCATGTTGTTTTCTGTCGTGGTCGTTGAGGGCGCGAGGCGGGACACCCTGGACTCTCGGGGACCATCGGGACAATTTGGGGTTCGGCGGCCGCGGTATGCACGGTGGGGTTGGCCGGGCGCGAGGCGGAATTTTAGGGACCACCGGGACACTTTGGGGTTTGGCGGCCGCGGTATGCAGTGTGGGGTTGGTTTGGCGCGAGGCGGGATATTCGGGACCACCAGGATGGATCATTTGTGGCGGCCGCGGTAGGTAGGGTGGGGTTGGCCAGGGGCCCTGTTCATGAAATCTAACAACCCCAACCTGTCGGGTGGGGAACTCGACACGGTTTTGCAACATACGTTTTGAAAAATGCCTGCGCTCGCGCTCTGGCGAAATCTTTAGAAATCCATAGTTTTTGAACATGTCCATTGGATTCGGCCCAACGGGCCTCTCGCGCCGCATGTTGAAGTCATTCGAACGCCCTTGCACGGGTGCTGGGGGGGCACGGTCCGTGTCAAGTAATACCATGCGGGCCACTCGCGCGTCGGCCGCGCGCGCATGTCGAAGTCCTTCCAGCACCTTCATCACCGACGCGGGGAGGCCGTCGTCGTCGTCGGCGTGATCAGCATCGGGACCGTCGTGGGCCTTGCTGTCGTCGTTGACATCGTCGTCACTGGCATCGCCATATCACCATCATCGTGCCTACCTCTGTCGACGCTGCCATGGTACCGCGCCCGCCCACTTTGCTGGCTCGCAGTGAAGTGCCCGCGTGGAAATGCCCAGCTGTCGGCGCTACCGTGGCCGCGTCCGTCGCGCCAAGCTAGGTGGCTGTTGCGCGCGCGAAGGTGCGCGGGCGAGCGAGGCCGCAGAGATGCATCGGCCAACGCCAAGCACTCATCGCAATCGCCGCCGCATGGGTGTTGCAAACCTAGTTGCGGGTGGGTGGGTGGGCTGCTTGCGCGAGCAGCGGAGTTGACATCTCATCACGGACAGGAACTAGATACACAACATAGATACCCTTGTTTCTAAAAAGTATTGGAGTCCCACCTTTGGACTTAACGATCCCTTCGTTTGCACATTCCAGTTAACATACGATGTTGCCCCAAACGCCCATGCGAAAGATGAGCCCGTACCATCCCAGGCAGGCCAGTGTCGCCCCCTTTCATCCTCGGCGGAAAACTAATATGCGCACACACTCGCCTATCAAGACTCATCAGTTGTCAAAAATCCCCTGCAAAACGTCCAACGAAAAGCACACGCACGCTTCGTCGCGCGCATGCCGAAATCACTCAAACACTGAAGGTTCCGTAGAAATTCAAAATTCCGTGTCCCGAAAACATATACATGCACACGCTTGTGCAACAATGTTTTTTCAGATAAAATCAAAAACATCGTTCGTTCGGGCTGTGGTGGGTCTTTAAGTAAAGCGAACGTTTCCCAACACGTTCATAACATGCTACCAAGCGTGCCTCTCGCGCGCGCGTGCTGGAATCGCAAAACGCCCTCGCGCGCGTGCTATCACAAGAATCCATGGAACAAGAAAAACGGAGCGAAGTGCGCGCGCGTGCCGGAATGCTTGAACACATTGATATTCAATTAGGGATTTCACAATCGCGCGTCCGACAACATAGAAACACATATGGTTTTGCAACATTTCGTTTTCAAACATCCTTGCGTTCGCTCTCCTTCGAATTGGAAAGGTCACCGTCGGGTTTTCAACATGTTCATCTAATTCTGCCAGGCGGGCCGCTCGCGCCGCATTCGGACGCCCTGACGCGGGCGCGCGGGGGGTACAATCCGAGCCAAATCATACCATACGGCCCATTCTCACGCGTCGGCCGCGCGCGCATGTCTAACTCCTCCCAAAACCTTCATCACAGACGCGATGACGCCGTCATCGTTGTCGGCGTGATCAGCATCGGGGCCGTCACTGGCCTTGCCGTCGTCGTTGATATCGTCGTAATTGGTATCGCTATTGCCAGCGCCACCGCGGCCGCGTCGGTCGCGCCTGGCCGCTCCGCTCGCGAGCATGCGCGGGTTAGCGCGGCCGCAAAGATGCACAAGCCAACGCCAAGCATTCATCGCAATCGCCGCCGCATGGGTTTTGCAAACCAAGTTGAGGGTCGGGTGGGTGGGACGATTGCGCGAGCAGTGGAGTTGACAATTTCAAGATCGGCTTGGTCAATTACACGACCTACGTTGCACCACATCTGTTGCACAATGTATACTTGCACCTCGTAAAATGTACAACATGCATTGCATCACATAGATTGCACGACGTACTTTGCACCACATCCATTGTAAACTTGATACACAAGTGTTTGGGGTCCAGTTTGGCTGGCATGTTCTGATAATGTAGCTGCGTGATGTCTCCGATGGGGTTCGCGCGAACGGGGCTCAGCCAGAACGGCGGATCCTTCAGGATCCTGCACAGCCAGTCGGGGCCGCTGGCGGGCCTGGAAGGGGCCTCACATGTTGGCGGGGCCGGGACTGGGCGACCCCGCAAAACATGCGCGCGGAGCTCCGCAAGTGCATGCTCACGCCGCCTACAACTCTTCGTCCAAGGATCAGTGTCGTTCAGCCCAGGCCCATCCCCACGGGGCATGGTATCTCAGCCCCACAAGCCCACCCACCCAGTTGGGGATGGGCCCTGAAACATCCGAGCGGGACAGCTTATATCCCCATCCAAGGGGGCTGAATCGGCCACTGGGGCCCAGGCCACGCCTGTGGGGACAGGGCTCCGTTAAACGATGCTCAGAAAGTGTATGCTCAAGTGTGCCGCCTTTTGTTCTTCCTCCAGGGATCAGGAGGGACGAATAGACACAGCCACACATAAGCGTGAATCTCCAGCCACATGCTGGAATCGATGGGAAGTTGCGGGGAAGCTCAAACCCAGAAGCTACGGAACTACAAGCCTCGTCAAAAATAAACAGAAGACTTCTGAATTCGGTGATTGTGGGGTCAGCGTTACTCCAATGCTGACGGATTCCCGTTGACTCGGACGCGGTGTTGTCCAAAAACCGACCCCACCCTCCCAGCATTGAAGAACGCGCTTCCTGGCAAGTGCCCGAAAGCATCGTGCTCCAAATTTTTCAACTTCCGTTTCTGGATAGTTTTGACGAGGCTCGTAGGGTGTGGATCCTGGAATTGGTGCCTCATGTTCTGTGCTGCCCCGGGCCCCTGGAAGAGGAGGCCGCGTCCCTCGCGGCGCCACCCGGCGACGTCCACGCCGCCGCGGTCACCACCACGACGCTCCTCGCGGGCGAGAGCCCGCTCGGCACGACGTGCGCGGGCGGCCCCGAGCTCGTGACCAGCATGTGAGGCCGCTCGGCTGGCCCGGCGTGGGTGGGGCGCGGGGGAGCCTCAGAGAGGTACCGATACCGCCAACGCTTCCTCACCGCCTATCAAGCCACCCCAACCCAACCCGAAGGCCTCAATTTGCCCTCCATTTCCAGTGTGGGATGGGGGTCGGGGCACATTGAAAAAACACATGGAGCCCGTACCCCCCCCCCAACCCGAAATTCGGGTCAAATTCGGGTCTTCGGGTTGGGTTGGGGTGGTCTGGTAGGTAGTCACTTCCTGGGGGGACAAGGAACGACATTAGCATTCCAACTCCGAGGTGCGGGCAGATCTCTCGGATTGGCGCCGAGGCCCTCTGCCGGCGCCGCCTCTGGCGCTGCCCCTGGCGCGCTCCGCGCGCCAGGGGGATCACTCAGGGGGCCTGTTGAGGCCAGCCAGGACTATACCCGGGAGGCTGTCTGTGCGCATCCCGGAGCTTTACCAGTGTGGATGCCATGACATGGGCCATGACATCTCCCCGGATTTGATTCTGAGCTGAAGTAGTGCGGGACCGGGCTAGGGCCAGGGTGAATCCGTTCCAGGTCGTTCCGGAACGCTATCGCTTCCAGAACGCTCTGAGAAGGCCGCGGCACCCGATACATTTTCCAGAGCCGCCGGATCTCACAGATTCTCGATTTATCCTCATCCGAATTTGTCCTCGTTTTGGCTTCGTCTTACAATGGGTCTGGCGCAGATGGGTTGGCGGCGAGAGGTGCAACAATTCATTGATTGCGTGCTCAACTGTGCACTTGTGCGCACCCATTGGGGGGGCTTGGCGCGAAGCATTTCACGGGCGACAAGTATTGCGTGTGAAGAAAGCGAAGGGCCCCCCATGTGCCAGATGCGCTAGAGCATCCGCGCGCAATTTACTGCATCCAGCGCGAAAGGTATTGCATCCAGGCGCCGACTACTGTCGCAGGCCTAGAGGTTGGCACCAACACTAAGATCGGCGGTGTGCCTCCACTGGGGGAAGACGAACCCGATCTCGGTGATGGTGGTAATATTTTTTGGCTTCCGAGGTGGCCAAAATATCACCACCAGCACCGAAATCTAGGATCGTCTTCCCCCTGTGGAGGCAACCCCCCTGTGTTGGTGTTGGTGCCCATGTCCAGGCCTCCAATACTGCAGGTCTCGATGGACCTCTCCCCGCGGACCCTTCTGGGTCAGGCGCACCACTCCGGCCCCCGCCGGGCCGCGCACGTGCCTCGGGCAGTGGATCTCGAACATCCCGTCGGACGCCCCCCCTCCCCCATCTTGGACCCCGAAGCAGGAGGCGTCGCCGAGGGAAAACTGAAAGGGGGACCTTCTCCTCCTCCGCCTCCCCTCCTCCTCCTCCTCCTCCTCCTCCTCCTCTGACTCCTCCTCCTCCTCCTCCTCCTCTGCCTCCTCCTCCTCCTCCTCCTCCCTCCTCCTCCTCCCTCCTCCTCCTCCTCCTCCTCCTCCTCCTCCTCCTCCTCCTCCTCTGCCTCCTCCTCATCCTCCCCCTCCTCCTCCTCCTCCTCCTCCTCCTCCTCCTCCTCCTCGAGGGGAGCGTGTCCTGAGGTTTCTGGCCGCTTTCGGGCTGCTGGGGCCCTCCACGGGCTTCGGGATCGTCACCAGGCGGCTCGGGAGGAGGAACTGGTCCTGAGGGGAGGCCCGGGGGGCCAGGGCGCCCGGGCCTCCTCGTCGCCATTCCTGGGCCCCCGCTCCGAATTCTAGTCAGGGTGCTCCCCCAGAGAGGTTCTTGGGGGTGACTTTCGGAGGAGAAGGAGGAGGAGGAGGAGGAGGAGGAGGAGGAGGAGGAGGAGGAGGCAGCTGTGAGGAGCGAGGGGCGAGCAGGTCAGGAGGTAGGGAGGTGGAAGGGGGAGGGGGAGGAGGAGGAGGTGGAAGGGGAGGAAGGGGAGGAAGGGGAGGAGGAGGAGGAGGAGGAGAAGGAGGAGGAGGGGGAGGAGGAGGAGGGGGGGAGGGGGAGGAGGCGGAGGAGGAGGAGGAGGAGGGGGGAGGAGGGGAGGAGGATGAGGAAGGGGGGAAGACGAGGATGGTGGCATGCCCGTAATCGGCGCTCGGCGCCCGCGCGCGGGCCGTCGGGCCCCCGCCGCCCCTGCCCCGCCGCGCTTCCTGCCTCCCGCGACCCTCGCCCCTCCATTCTTCCTCCCTTCCTCGACCCCCTCTCGACCCTCCCCCTCCCTCGTCGCTCGACCCTCCCTCGTCCCTCGACCCTCCCTCGTCCCTCTGATGGGCGCCACCCTGGCTTCAGACTTGCAAGTCTCTTCCTCCCGGGGCTGTCCTGACCTAACCTCCCTCACTCCCTCCCCCATTGTACTTCTCGCGATGTGTTTCTCAGAGTTGCCTGGGCTCATTGCCTGTTTTAGTCACTTTTGTGATCGCGGTAATCCTGGTAACCCCTCCTCCCTCCCTCCCTCCTTCTCTCCTCCCCCCTTCCCTCCTCCCCCCTCCCTCCCCCCCTTCCCTTCTCCCCCCCTCCACCGAGAGTTGTCAGCAAACCGGCGGGCAGACTGCTGCAATGCCGGGTCTTGCCGGCCGACACTCCGTCACCGTTAGCTCCCCTTCACAATTACTCAATATGAATACTATTCTCCCTCTTCCCCTGATGACGGTTTGAAAGTGTCCGACCCCCCCGCGTGTTTTTTTTTTTTTTTTTTTTTTTACAAGTTTCCCCGGAGGTGGGTTTTCGTTTGTATTTTTTTCAAAATGCTGCTCTCGCTGAGGCGCCGGCCTCATTTTCGGGCCCCGCTCGTTCCGAATCGTGCTCCCGCTGCAGCGTTGGCCTCATTTCCGTGCTTCCGCTCGTTCCGAATCGTGTTCCCGTTGCAGCGCGGGCCTCATTTCCGCGCTTCCGCTCGTTTCGACTCGTGCTCCCGCTGCAGCGCTGGCGTCATTTCCCGTGCCATGCCACGGCATGCAATGCAATGCTACGTTGATGCTGCGTTTTGCGGTGCTCTTTTACACCATGCCACGCCGTGCTCTACAATGCATCGCGTTCCCCTTCGGGATCATTGCCCTGCTCGACATCCGACTGTGCGAGTAGAGAGGGGATCTGCGCCATGGTAAGGGATGGGAGGGAGGGGTAGGATGTCATATATGACGCGAGCGCACCTAACTTGTCTCTATTCCCTCCCTCCCTCACTCCTCACTCGATTGGTGCCTGATCTTGTCCCGTCCGCCAAGCGCGCGGGGCTCGCGCACGTGGCTCGCGCGCTTTGTGGGCGACCGTCGCACTGTATTGTAGTAGATTTGTTTTATTTCTGGATCGCATGGCGACGCCATCTGATTTAGCGCTGTCGAATGCTGCAAGGAGACCTGCTTAGGGGATGGGTGGACCGACCGCGATTGAGGATGACGGCAAAGACGAGATCGCGCCAACCGGCAGGAGAGCAAACAAGATGCAAACATATCCACGGGATGCAGCAGACCATTGGGGAATACTGATGAGAGTCGACGGATCGCTGAAGAAACACGTCGTATCGCTGACGAGGCACGGGACCGTTCACGTATTGTTGCTCCTTCACCGGCGACCGCATCGTTTACGGATTGGAGTGTTGGCCATCTCGGGGTTGTTGCTGTACCACTTCCGGCTCGTAACAACCTCAATGATCAGGAGGTGGTGCGTTGGTGGTTCCGAAGACGGTTCGGAGGAGGACGATATGATGCCTTTCACTACGGAAGTCCAGCGTGGGCAGGATGACGAAATGCAGACACAATTGTGCGCAGCCCCGGGGAAACACGCAAGATTGATGTTCAAAGGTGTGTCAAATCTCGTCGCTTTTCTGTGGAACTCCAAGTTGAAGGTAAAACATCGGGAGTCCTCCGAGGGGTGTTTCGAGTACGAGGAGAACGACCAGAAGAGGCCGCTTCGGTGCAAGAAACATCAAGACAAAACGTCTCCAGTCAATTGGTCCGCGGTGATCCGCCTTCGCGAGGTCCTGGAGCATTCCGATGCTGCGACCAGTATCCAGCCGATGATGCGTGGCCCGGATTGCAGCGCTTGTCTGGTCGAACAAGGTCACGATGCACGCGCCCCACGGAGTCCCCGAAGGATGTCTCGGGAGACCAGCTCGACAAAGCCTTCGTGGAACAGGTCGCGGAGGCGCCCCGGAAATATCGAAACGAAGCGACCTTGCCGCCCGCGACGTGGGCAGGCGGACGAGGGCAAGGATTTCAAGGGGGTTCCTTCATCCACGCGTTCTCTCTGAATTGCATTGTCTCTTCCATGCGAAACATTCTTGGGTTTCTGATTTCATTAGAGTAAGCCTGGGACGCTGTTATGTTTGTCCGGAGTTCTGCGGGCCATCCAAAGGCTTTTACGGGATCGTTTAGGGCCGCGGTCACTTCATCCTTGCTTCGCCTTCCGATGGGGGGCTCGTGGCCGTGCGATTTGCATTTGCCGAAGAATTGTCCTGGGCGAGATTGACCCCCAGCACGGCTCTGCAACTCAGTCTACCTATATGCAAGTTGCTTGGGGGCGGGGGGGGGGGGGGCATCCCCCCCCCCCCCCCCCCCCCCCATCGGCGCATTCGCCAGTCCACTCGGCCCTGCGCGCGCAAGAGGCTTATGACAGGCTTCTGGAGGACCTGTGCCAACTCATTCGTCAAGAGCACTGTCCAGATGAAATCTCGGCGGCGGATGCGGACGCGAGCGCGGAGACGGACGGCCCAGAAACAGATGGCGAATATTCCGCCGTGGGCCTCTTATGAAGACGGAGTTCGGGAGGCAGAAATGCGCCATCAGAGGGGAATTCTGTTGTAAACCAGCTCTTGGCAATGAGTGCGTTTTTTCGAGGGGGCCCAGGTGGGCGCGCGTTTCTTCTGGGGCCGTTCTTCTTACATTTACATCGGCCACGCGTTGGCTGATGCCGCTGCTTGTGCGAGTGTTGGTCGGTGCAGGCGTTTTGTCATGTCGGCGACGACTGCAAACCATGGTGCCTGCCAAGTTCGCGTCGCAGTTCGTCGACCGCGCCGCCGTCAGCAACAGGGGCCGATTGACTGGTTTGCGAACGACCCCGTGGAACTCACGAGGGGCATATGTCATAGCATCCACCCCTCGCAATCAGTCAAGTGTCCAGCATCATCAGCGAGGTTGCTGGGGGGGCAGGGCGCGTGCCTCCCAGGCGCCGCCGCCCGCGCTTGGCTACGCCGCGCCCGCGCGCGCGACTCGGAACGGAAGCGGCGCGCGGGCCCCACGGCCCCCCGGCAAACGTCGGTTCGCGCGGCCCGTCTGGGCAGAGCGACGGAGCTCGACCAGGGCGAAAATTATAAAGGGGCCCCAGGACACACATAAATGCGCACACTATTCCCCATAATGCCTTATGTTTTCTGGGTTTCTGTCTTCCCCCCCACTTCCCATATTTTCCCAGATTTTCTGCGGCGCCGAGGATTAATTGCGTCTGCGCGTTTCTTTTCCTCCAGAAATTAGCCCACTTGAAGGGCCAGCGCACTCTGGACAACCCGTCGGAGGGCGGGCGGGGAAACGCATAGAAAATGCAGCGGCCGCGTCGCTTCCACTGCGCGCGCCCGCGCACGAGGCAGCCCAGAAGCAGCGATCACCGCGTCGAACCCCGCATCGAGGTATACAATGATAATCGGTTCCGGGAGGAGGAGGAATATTCAATTCTTGAATGGGTTTACGGGGCATTGCCATGCGCTCCCAAAGCCGAGGCGCCCCGAGTGCACGCGGCGTTGCTGTCTTCTCCGTCGGGCCGAAGCTGTTCGGGCGATGCGGCGGGTCGCGAGACGTTGCACTTGCCGTGGCACTACAGCTGGAACACCCCTGCTCTCTCCCCCGTGCTTCGCGGGGCCGGGAGTTTATGGCGACGTGTATGCGTTGCCATTTTAAGGGGCATCCCGTCGGTTTGTCGGATCTGGCGCGGGCGCTGCGATATTCGATCTGGGAGGGGTTTTGACGAGGGACGTTCGGCGTGCCGAGCAGACGCATCGACGGTTGCGACAACGCAGACGTGGAATGGCACGGCTTGGTTTTCGTTCAGGAGGTTTCTAAGACGATGGGGGTCAAGTTTTTGGCCGCGGTCGGGGGGGCACCCAGCAGTCATAAATTTGTTTCTGCGGGTCTGGGGCACCCGAGACATCAAGTCTGCCACCTGTTAGGAAGTCGCAAGCAACCTTATGCCGCCCTTCCAGTCTTTCGCTCTCAAACGCACCAAGACTTTGGAGGTGGATAGTTTGGCAGCTGGAGCTATAGACCACGTCGAAATTGTCAGCGTCGGCGCCCCCACGTTCTATCAGAAGCGTGACAGATGTATCCTGGGGGGCTCGCCCCTCGACGTTGCCGAGTCGCCCAGCAAAGTGTTTTGGTTCGCGTGCGACGGTCGTCAGTTTGAGCACTTGGCCAGCATCATAAGCAGCATATCGCAGAAAGTGCTAAGGGGGAAGATCGGAACCGCTGGTGAGAGCAGGAGGACGAGGACGGGGACGATGGGAAGACAGAGGAGGAAATGCTTGAACGATGCGCCCGAGACCGGCGTGATCAAGCGCCCGGAGAACACCGTTCTCAGCGATTTGGAGATTCTGCCCAAAGACATGATAGTCAGATGATTCGACCGGCTTCGTCCTATCACTGCGTTGCCCACGCTCTCCAAGGCGTTCGGGGGAGTGATGCTCGACGTGATCTCTGATCAGATCGCTGTCCAGTGGGTGTGGGACTTTGCGTTTCGATGCGGTCATTGCATCGTGGATTTGTCTTCCATTTCGATGTTTTAAGCGCAGCGTCGCTGGCAAGGGGAGCGAGGATTTATTGTGGCGTCTGCCCATGTCCCCGGCGCTTTCGACGAGGTTAAGCAGATCTAAAGTTTGAGTTCTTTAATGTTTCGAGGTGTTCATCCGTCGATCGCTGCTGCGTTTATTGAATCGCGTCGCTCATTCCGCCGGCCCGTGATATGGCATCGCTGGTTTTTGTCTGTGTGTTCGTTGCCCATGTTGCGCTCTTGGGGGCGGGTGTCGTTCGGACGCGTTGCGTGGGGAGTTTTGATGGTGAAGCAGTTCCCTGGGGGTCGTCTCTCGATGGGGCGAAATAGAGTCGTCGTCAAGATGCTTCTTTGGGGGGCCTCTTGGGGTCTGTTGAGAGGCCGTTCGGGGGCGCCTGGGAGACATGTTTGAAGCCTTCTGGGGCTTCTTTTGGGCCTCCTGGGAGTCTCCTGGGGCCTCTTGGCGACATCTTGGGGCCTCTTGGAGGCCTCTTGGGGCCTCTTTGGGACCTCCTGGGCGCCTTCTGGGACGGAGGGCTCCATTTTTGAGTTCTCGGTATCCCTCCTGAGTCCCTCTTGGGCCCGTCTTGGGGCCTCTTGGTCCGTCTTGGGCGGCACTTGGGCCGTCTTGAGGGCTCTCTTGGGTCGTTTCGGCGCCGTCTTGGGAGCTTCGTGGGCCGTCTTGGAGCGGTCTTGGGGGCCTCTTGGGCCGTCTTGGAGCGTCCGGAAGCCGAAAAAGCCAGAACACAAAAAACATAGAAAAAACCAATGAAAATCAACGATGTTGGCCTCTTGGGGCTCTCTTCGGAGGCCTCTTGGAAGGCTCTTGGGGCGTCTTGGAGGCCTCTTGGGCTGTCTTGGGGGCCTTTTGGGCCGTCTTGGGGTCATCTTCGGCGTCTTCGAGCGCTCTTTGGGCGTCTCGGGGGCCTCTTGGGCAGTCTTGGGGGCCTCTTGGGGCACTCTGAGCGCGCTCTGGGGAGCCTGAGAGGCCGCACCCAGAAGGAAAACCATCTCTGAGTAGACTTGGTCGGGCGGCGACCGGGCGTTGGTCGGGGTACTTTTCGCCGGGGGACCCCCAGGGGCCGCCCCGCGCGCGCGAACTAGAAATACTGTTAATACTGTTAACCAGTTACCGGAGATCTTAGCACGCCCTGGCCCGCTGGGCCGGCGAATTCGTCATCTCCGAGCCGTTCGGTATATATTGTATCTGCGCCATTTGCAAGCGCACTTGCAAGCGCGCGCAGAGGCGACTACTGCAGCTATGACTCAGTGGAGTCGTTGGGGCCCCGATTTCTTTTATGCCGCCATGGAGGACGCACTTGCACCATTGTGGGTTGAATGTCGACGTCGTCGTTTGGGTATCCTGCTTGTCTCCATCAACCCATGCAGTGCACATGATACAAGGTGGTGTTTGTCGTGCGCGTCGTGTTGTACAGCGCTCGTTTTGCACAGCGACAGCGCGTGCATCATACCGCGTGCGATCGCGGACGCATATGCTGTTCACGCAGTTTTGGAGCACGCTTTTGTCGATCACGGACTGAGTTTGCCAGTGAACCGAACGAACTGGATTTCCCAAGGTCCTGCCCACGCCGTGCAGCACTGGCCGGGCTCGTCAGGCATCCATCTCAACGTTTTCGGCAACACAGATCATGATATCCGAAACAGAGTGCACGCTGTACGATCCGGTAGCATGATAGAATGTCGGTCATCCACAAGACAGAGCCGGTTTGTTATGATCCACCGTATCGCAATGGGCACAGAGATTTGGACATCGTCAGTGTGGGCGAGGAAATCAACCAAGGAGCTCTTCAACGAATCCGGGAGGCTCAGAACGCACGTTCTCTGAAGTTTTTCTGCCTCCCCTGAGCGCTGGGGGAAACTGAGGATGGGCATGCGCGGCGGCAGCGTAAACAGCTCCTCGAGCAGAAACTGTAATTCGGTATCGTCGGCCTCGACGTCGTAGTCGCTCGTAGGATCGATCTGCCGTCGCGCGGGGCATCCGGTTGTGCGTTATCGGAGAGAGCCGGGAATTTCAATCATCCGTGATCTACAGCGGAATTGGTGCGGGGTCGCTATCCAGAATATCCGTCCTGGTTCCAGGAAGCGTTTTGACCGACAAGTTGTTCCAGCCAGGTTTAATGCTTTTGCACGGGGGGGACCATTTGACACGGATTTTCTTTGCCGAGTGAGGGGGCGATTGGATCGGAACGGCGCAAGACCGCCAGCGCTGGAAGGCAGCAGAGCTTGTTTTCCTACGGCGATGCTTAGGTGGAGTTTGTGTTGCATTGCTGTAGGTGTCGGGTTTCCAGGCCTCTCGTGACAGTACATACGCACATCCCTTCTCCCCCACCGAGAATTTTCAGCAACGCGGCCGGCAGACTGCTGCATTGCTGGGTCCCGCCAGCCGACACTCCGTCACCGTAGCTCCTTTTCCCTCTTCCTTCATTCCTTCCTTTTTAACTCGATTGGTATATGGTTTAGTCTCATCCGCCGCCGCGTTGGCTTCCCAGGGGTCCCGGCGTGCCCGTATTAATTACGTTTGTATTGCGCGTTGACGTGCATTTTTTGTTCAGCTGGTGCGCAAAACCATCCTATCGTCTCGTCACCGTACATGTCTACTTCCTGCCTCCTACCCCCATTCCGCATCCACCCACCTCTTCCATTGTCCTCCTTGGGAAAACATTGAGCCGGCGCGACTGCAATTAGCGTTGTGTTGTTTGGCATTGCATTGTTTTGTACTGGTTGGCGTTGATTGGCATTGTTTGGCGTTTCTGTTGACATGTTTGACATTGCTTGTCGTTGCTTGCGTTGCTTTGATGGAATTCCTCGGCGTTGCTTTGCGTTGTTTCGCGTTGCCTGGCGTTGTTTGGCATTGATTGGCGTTGCGTGGCAATGTTATGCTTCGCCTCACCTTGAATTGAAATTGATTTGCGTTGCTAGGCATTGTTTGGCTTGGCATTGCTAGGACAGAAGATCCAGCAACATTTAATAATGCAGTGAGGGCACAAGACCGATCAACCCGAAGAAGGCCCCTTCACAATGAATAAGGAAACAAGGCCAAGCAAGCCAAGAAAAGCCTTCCCAAAAACAGTGAGGGATCAAAACAAAACAATCCAAGGAATGACTGCCAGCGCAGGCCTGGATTCTCCAAAACAGGTGTGAATCAACTAGGCAAGCTTACTCTAGTATGCTTATGACTTAACATTCGGTACGCAGGCGCTGAGAGAGAGAGAGAGAGAGAGAGAAGGAATGCCAGGCAATCTGATTATTTCTCCTCCTTCCTCCTCCCCCTCATCTTCCCCGTTCATCCTCGTCCTTGTCCTTCCTCCCCCTCTCACGAAGAGAGGAGAGGGGGAGGGGGGTGATGGGGGAGGGAGGGACGAGCAGGTGAAGGTAGAGGGGATGGAGGTAGGGAGGAGGTGGAGGAGGGAGGGTGAAGGGGTGGGCGGGGGGACACGCTGATAAAAGGGAAAGAAGCGCTAGCAAGTCTCTCGCCAGCTTGGTGAATGGTTGAAATTCGGCACGACGAAGCCACAGATACGGCTCGCATCTTAGACTCCCCACGAACTAAAACGGGACTCCAGTCAGAGGGTGTTTCTTCTTCAACATTGCATTTTAAGTTGATGGGATCCACCGAATGGGGCCTTTGGGAGGCATCCAAGAAGCAATCTTGAACCATACTCGGCTATGTTGTCCAATCTTGGAGGTCATCTTGGGGCTTCGGGGGACCTCGGAGCCATCTTGGGCCGTCTTGGACCTTACCCGAGGGGCCCCCCCCAGTCTTAGCCGGAGAGGGTCCCGGGTCCGTCGGCCTTGCCCGAGGTCAAGCAGTGGCGAAGCGTCTTGGCTCGCCTGTAGCCCTACCAAACACACATCGGGCTTATGTTCTAAGAACCTTGTTTTTGTTATTCGAACATTTCTGGGTTCTAAGAACATTTCGTGGTAGGACTATAGGAATGCCGGGACGGTCGGTCCCTGCTCTACGAGTGGGCGCTGAGCCCACACGGGCTCATGAACCAGTGGGTCCGCAGGGTGCGCGGGGCCCACTGTTCTCCCGGATCCTCTCCATGCTCCTGTGCATGCCTCGCTTTCGCTCCTCGCCTCTGCTCCTCTCCATCCTCCGCGCTCATAGGGGAAGGGGGTGCGACGTAGGAGGAGGAACCGAAGGAGCAGAAGCAGCAGGAGGAGTTTAGCCAGAGAAGGAGGAGGGACTCGGGAGGAGGAGGAGGAGGAGGAGGAGGAGAATGAGGAGAATGAGCAGGAGGAGGAGGGAGAATGTTGAGGATACTTCGCCGCTGCGAAAGTTCGGCCAAAATGCAGCGCCTCCCGTAAGGCGACGGGGCCCCGGTACGACGCCGTCAGAGGCATTGCGCCCGCGATGAGAGAGGAGACGTCAGAGGTGCCTGTTAGGCCGCGGGGCCCCAGACAATGTTCTATTCAAACATTGTTTTGCTCAAGTCTCGGGCGGAACGGCCCTTTCGATTCGAACCTGATGGTTTCGAAATCCAGTCGAGGTCGTTTTTTGAAGGAAGTCTTGCGCCAGGGCGCCATTTCGAAATCGAACCCGGAAGTTTCGAAGTCGTTCGAAATCGTCTGCTGGGAGAAAGTCTCAAGTGAAAACCGTATTTTCGAAATCTTTGGTCAGAAATTCAAATTGTTAGATTCCAAACGGTTTTGCCATTTCGAAAGAACGGTTTCGCTTGAGACGTCCTCTAAACAGCAGTTCCGAACGATTTCGAAACTTTCGGGTTCGATTTCGAAATGGCGCTCCCGCCCAAGACTTCCTCCAAACTAGAATTCGAAACCTTTTTGGTCCGATTTCGAAATGTCGCTCCCGCCCAGGAAATTCGGAGCCTTCGGGTTCGATTTCGAAATGGCGCTCCCGCCAGGGAGTACCTGAAAACTGGAATTCGACACCCTTTGGTTCGTTTTCGGAATGGCGCCCCTGCCCAGGAATTCCTCGAAGAGAAAGGCATTTCTTCGGCTCGAATTCGCAACGGCGCTCCCGCCTGAGACGTGTCTTGGTGAAAGCACGAAACGGGTCAAAATTGCCGTCGCGCCGATGCAAGGTTGAGGAGGAGGATAAGGAGGACGAAGGATGAACAACCTCCTGCTCCTCGTCTTGCTCGCTGGGCGGCTGCTTGAATATTAGCACACCGCCCTGTTCCATGACAGCGAAGACCGCGGGCACGGCTGGATTCCCCCCTTGCGGCGAGTTCAGCCCCCCAAAGTTTGGACGCCCAGAAAAGAAGGTGAACTCGAGGATACACTGCCAAAATGCTATTCGGATGTGCGCCCATCGAGGAGGCCGCCCCCGCATCGTATACCTCCGAAGTGGGGGCCCATTTATTCTTCTTAGCTCCCAGTTGAAAGACCCGCGAAGTCGGGGATTGGGCTCGCCACGCTTCCCGTCGGAAGGCGACTCATTACTATGAGCCCCCCCTCGGTATTGTGCCCCCCAGCCGGCGCTTCAGTCCTGCTGCCTGCCAGGATTCGCGTGACGTCGAGCGACGTGGCTCCCGCGATTTTGGACCCCTCAAATACTGCCCAGGCCTTACGGCCAGTGCCGCCGACCCTGGAGGCCTCGGCCCTCGACGGAAATTGGAGGGAGAGGGCGGGCCATGGGCCCCGGGAGGTATTCTTACCTGGGACCACCCTCGGGGACCCCCCCCCTTCGCGAGGAAGGGATCGAAGGGAAGGGGCTTTCCTTCGTCTCAGTGACAACGTTGCTTAATTTCGCTGTGGATGGGCTGGTGTATTTCGCTTTGGCTGGCGCGCTCGAGGACGAGGGCCCAAGGAAAAAGAGGGGAGCGGCGACGGACCCAGGGGAAGGAGGGGACGTGATGGCGGCGGCGACGCGACGGCGGCAGCGACAGCGATGGCGACGAAACAGCCACTGTCACACGCCGACGGGGTCGGCGGATTTGTGGCTCTTGGCGCCAATGAGGTTCTATAAGGTGTTGGACTCGCCTTACCCCGCGTTAGAGGACTCCTCCGCCCCCCGCGGTCTTGGCCGCCCCAACGCGCACCGCGGCCCGGGCGAGCCCCGGCCCGAAGGATGACGCTCAGGATGACGCCCCGGCTCGCGCTGCCCCGATCGCGGCGGGGCGCAGAAGCCCGGCGGCCGGAAGCTCCCCGGGCGCCGCAGAAGGTGGCCGCTGACAGTTGGCCAGACGCTGCACGCCCGGAAAGCGGACCCCCTCGGCGAGACAGCACATCACGGAAGCTTCCACTCGAGGTTGACACCAACACCAAGATCGGCGGTGTGCCTCCATCGAAGGATGAAGATCCCAATCTCGGTGATGGTGGTAATATTCTGGCGTCCAAGGTGGCCGAAATATTCCCACCAACACCGAAATCCAGGATCATCTTCCCCCTGTGGAGGCAACCCCCTGTTTTGGTGTTGGTGCCCATTTCCAGGCCTCCAACACTCGTCTTGAATGGAATGTGAAGCGGCGAATTAGTAGCGCGCAGTAGCGACCACATCGCACCCAATAGCGCCCAGTGGCGCCGAAGAGCGTCCATACCACGCCCGGTAGCACCCAACAGCGACTAATAGCGCCCAATAGCGCTATGTGTCAGAGCCCCGAATCATCAGGGATAACTCGGGTCAGGGTTAACTCGGGGTCGTTTTTCGGGAATCCGAACCCGAGTTACTCCGGGCCCGAGTTACCCCGGATATCTCGGGCGTCCAGAGCCCCAAATCATCAGGGATAACTCGGGTCTGGGCTAACTCGGGTTCGTTTTTCGGGAATCCAAACCCGAGTTACCCCGGGCCCGAGTTACCCCGGATAACTCGGGCGCCCAAATGTGAGGGAGATTCATTACTTCCGTTTCGAGCGCGACTGGGCGCGCTGTTTGGCGCCGTGAGGACGACCAAAGGCTTCCATGACATGCTTTCCAGCCTCGGGTCATGGCAAAAATCACGACGGGAGATGTTCGTTGGTTGCGGCCTCTGGGAGGCCCTTACTGACCCCCAGAACCGTCAAGAAACGGCTCAGGATGAGAAATATGTTCCGGGAAGTGAGTCGAGGCCTTTGGGGTTCGAAGTTATGAGAAAATCATCATGACGTCGGGGGCCTGGGAATGAGGGTTCGACACTTGTGCCCGTTCATGCGGCACAAAAGATTTGCTGTCATGCAGGGCCCATCGGACAACAGATCTCGCGACTTCAAAACAGCAACTCTTGCTCGTGTCCATTTGGCAGCACTCGCTGTCCAAATGCACAAGACTTGCTGACATAATCACCCGTGTTGCCAGCAGGGGTCCGATGGACAGCAATTTTGGCTCCACAGTAACAGGCACTGCTGTCGGGCATCGTACCCATACTTTCTGTCCCCATTCCGGGCGTGACAAGAAATGTCATGCGGCGCCCGGCCGGGCAGCCGACCCAGCCTGAATTTGTCAAGGTCGGAGGAGGGCCAGTCCCAGATCTCGGGTTGCATCTTCGGGGGACGTCGTCTGTCCCACGAATGTTTCTTCTCTCTCGCCCGACGCGGGCTCGATACGAATTCGACGCGGATTCGGCGTGGATTCGACGCGGACTCGACGTGGATTCGACGAGCATCCGATGAGTCCGACACTGATTCGAGGCAGACTCGGCACCTTTTCGACGCGGGCAATGCTTCGGCGCGACGGGACAGACGATGTCCGACGAAGATACACCATAAAGACCCAGCCTGAATTTTTGAATCGCTTCGCTAGTTCCGCTGGCCCATATTGTACCAATGTTGCTATATCTTGGCGTGCTCGTGGTGAGCGAGGAGGAGCAGGAGCAGTAGGAGGAGGATGTGGAGGAGGAGCAGGAGGAGGAGGAGGAGGAGGAGGAAGAGGAGGAGGAGGAGGAGGAGGGAAGGATTAGGATGATGAGGAGGCCTCTCGATGGCTTCTTGGGGCGACCCAGCCTGAACTATTCAATCTCGCAGGAGGGCCAAGTCCCAGAGCTCCGCCGACGTGACTTGTGTCAGCTGGCGGTTTTCGGTTCCTCGTCTGCGGGGGCCTCCTTCGGGCCCCGGGGACCAGAACTGGTGGACGCGAGTTGTGCCGCGATAAGTGAGGGGGCGATACATGGGGAGGCAGCGAGGGCTGCAGAAAAGGGGCCCTTGAGGGGACCCCTAAAGGTGCCCTCTCGGGCCCCAAAAAGGGCCCTCCAGGGCCCGAAAAGGGCACCTTTCCTCCCCCCTCATCGATCGCGAGACGAAGCATGCATGAGCCAGGGAGACGTCGTCGGGACGTCTGGGGCCCGGGATTGAACAGCAACCGATCGGCGCACGTCCAGGGCCGAGGAGGCGGCGACCCCCCCTGCCGCCGTTCGTCCTTTCGGCCACGCGCAGAGGGGGGCAGGGGAATGGGGGGAGGCCTCTTAGAAGGGGGCTGCTTCTTAGAAGGCGCGAGTCTCGTCTGCAGAGGCACGGCCCGCGCCGTCTGAGAAGCAGCCCTCCCCTGTCCCCTCGTGCGCGCCGCCAGTCCTTTGGTGGGCCTCCATGGAGGCTTCTCGTCTCCACAGGGCTGGATCCGCCTCGGAGCACGGGTCAGGGTGGACCCCGGCAAGGGTCTGGGGGCCGATGTGGATCGGGGGCCCCCAAACGGGGTGGTGACCACACCGTGTGGTGAGTCCGTGGGGTTTGGGGTCACCGCACGGTTTTGGGACCCGAGTCGTCTTCCGAGGACGTCTCGGGCGACTGAGGCACCCGAGGTCCCAAAACCGTGCGTTGACGGACCGCGCGGTGAGGTCTTGGGGGATCTCGAGGTCACCGCACGGTCTGTCACCGCACTGTTTCGGGACTCCAAAGTGGACCAGATCTTCGCCGAGCTACTGGGTGAACGCGATATCCGGGTCCGCGGCCTCGCGGGCGGGGCCTCTGGGCCGCGGCCTTGCGGATCTGGAGTGTTCTTTTTTTTCGCGGACGTCCCGCGCGGGACGTGTCCGTGCGGCCGCGTATCCAGGGGATCGTGCTCCAGATGACAGACCGCGAGAGCGCGGACACGGAGGTGTTTGCCGTCCGTGGCGAGCGGGAGAGCTGCGGTCGTCTCACTCGGGGCCTCCTCCGGCAGCCTTGGCCACCAGCCAACGCGGCAGTGCTCCCGCGAGGCCTGCGCCCCGGCACAGCTTGATGCGTTCGGGCAGGCTCTGCGCGTCGGGCGCTGCAAATGAGAGGCCCCGACCTCGGGTCAGTCGCCTAACGGCTTCCTTGAGTATCCAGGTCTTTTTCCCTACCTAGGCTCTGCCTAGAAGGGTTCTTACTCGCTTGGCTTAAAGGGGCCAGGCAGTGCAAACCGCCCCGGGCGGTTCCCCCAGTCCCTTGGGAGCCAAGCAAAAGCAACAGCAAAGGTAAAAGCAAACGCGCGGTTGCCCCAGTTGCGCTCCCTGGGTGCCAAGCAAAAGCAAAAGCAAAGGCGAACATGAAGGCAAAAAGCGAAGGCAAAGCAAAATCATATCATAGCATAGCATAGCATAGCATAGCGCAGCATAGCATAGTGCAGCATAGCATAGCCTAGCCTAGCCTAGCCTAGCCCAGCCCAGCATAGCATAGCATAGCATAGCATAGCATTGCGCAGCATAGCAGAGCAGAGCATAGCAAAGCATAGCATAGCGCAGCACAGCATCCACTATTGCTCCTGTTATATATATATAGATATACTACCGCTACTGCTACAACTACGACGATGAGGAGAAGGAGGAGGACGGCGTTTACCGCTCCTACTAATGTTGCTTTCCTAGAGGCTCCAACTCCTAGGTAGAGTCGCACCGGGATAATTGAGTTTCTTTGGGATTTTCAGGAGGACGTAGCACGGCTCTTCTGGTATACCACTGGGCTCTCGATGGTTCATTATGACGCCTCTCTGTTTTCTCTGGCATCGCTGATGGCGTCACTGGGGCTCTGAGCCCCAGAGTCAATCATTGGAGTGCTCGTTTGTGGTGTTCCAACGGCAAGAACTCCCCGCCAGAACTTTGTGACGCAAGTCGGGCGTTATGGACATAGCCCGGGGGTCTTGAGTGCTGGGGTCTGGCCACCATCGACACACATCGTTTTCGTCGGCGGCGAGGCAGGGGTCGTCTGCGCTGGCGGATTGAACTAGTTGACCGGGGGCACCGCTGTAGCGAACTGGCCAACATGCAAGAGAGGGAGCACAGGACAGAGCGCGGGCGGCCGCGGAGGGGGGCCTGGCATCGCTCGGACGTGTGCATGCTTCCTTCGGCGAGGACCATCGAGGAGCATCCTTGATCATTTGGCGAATAAACCACGCACGAAACCGAAAAAAGCACAGGAAATGGACGTCCGAGCGATGACCAGGGGGAGGAAGGGCGAGGGCCACTCAGGGGAGTCGAATCACGACCATCGGCACACGTTTGTGGATGACGTTTGCTGTCCGAAGCCTTGCTCTGTGATGCCACCTTCACGTTCGGCCAGCGTCACCAGTCCATCCAGACGCATCGCCGCCACCCTGTGCGACCGACGTGGAGTCAGAAGATCCGGCGGACGCCCGCGGGGCATAGCGGACAGCACAAGTGCCTGTGATACAACGAGGCAGGCCGAACCGCTCGCATCTTTCTTCTGTAGGGTTCGGCGGCACCCCACTCAAGAGCTGGCACTGACCGATCCCTGGTCCTCTGGCGTGAATGCTTTCGGGCTGATCCATTCGTCGAGGCAGCGTCAATATGGAGTAAGGCGCGTGGATTGGCGACGGGCCCCGTTTCCGTGTAGAATCGACGCCTTCCGTCGCCAAATCAGGCTGCATTGGCCCCATGTTTCGAGGGGGATCCCCCTCGAATGCCGATTTCTGACCACATCCACCTTTGGATCCTCGATTTTATGATAGGCCCTCGGGGGCGGAAGTGGGTAGTTTTTCCTTCCCCTGGGGCGGGGAAACTGCCCACCTCCACCTCTGGAAACCGCTTTTCATAAGGCACCTCGGGAAGTGGGTGTGGTCAGAAATCGGTCTCCTACCCCCGGTCCTCGGATGTGGCATCCGCACCCCAGCCCCACGGACCCGCACTTTCCGGTAGCAGTCATGCTTTGTGGAGGAGGGTGGGGCTTGCTGGTAGCGGCGTCGGGCCAGAGGTGCGCTGCGATCGCCGCAATGTGCGCGCGAGCGGTGCGGAATCGGCGCGTTGGTTGCCGCCTAAGTAGGCGGCGCTGGCCTCCTCCTCCTCCCCTCCTTCTTCCTCGCCCTCCTCCTCCTCCTCCTCCTCCCCCTCCTCCTCCTGGGACGCGCTGGCGCCAAAGCAGGGGGTGCATTCCCGGATTCGGGACGAGCGAAATGGGTGCAGGAAGAGGGGTACGATGCCCAACAGCAGTTCCTGTGCATGTTGGACAGGACTCGCTGCCCGCGCCGCCGCGGAAGCTGTTTTTGTTGAATGCGAGAAGCCGCCCGCACCCCACAGCGGCCGCTGTCGGTGTTGGACAACATGTGCTGTTAGACACTGTACCCATCTTTGTCCGTGCCCGTTCCTGGCGTCCAAACGGATCCGTGGATCTGGCGCCCACGCGCCAGATTCACAGATCGGGGGTGGACAGAACCCCCAACAGTGACACGTCGATTAGTGAATTGCCCGTTTTCGGTTCTCGAGAGGGCGCCGCGGCCGTTACTTTCCAGGCTTGCGCCTGCCAGGTTTGGGCCTCAGGTCGTTTTCACTAAACCACGTTTTACTAAAGGGAGGTCTGTCCATCCCCGAACAGATCCTTCATCCATGTCAGCATGCGCCCGAGAGATGGACGGGCGTAGGGCCGTGCTCCGCATCGAGCACGAGCAGGTGGCGAACGCCAGCGGCTACCGCGCACTTCTGTGGGTGCACACCGCGGGGGAGTCCGCGGGGAGCCGCATACCTGCCGCCTGGACGAGCAGAGGGAGGACTGAGAAGAGAGGAGGAGCATCAGTCAGAGGAGGACAAGGTACCCATGCCGCTGCCCTTCCCTCGTCGTCGGCACCTTTTGGGGCCTCCTCGGAGGCCCTCGTCGCCACCGCTGGAGTCGCCTCGAGATTCTGGTCAGAACGCACCCCGGGAAAGGTCCAGGGAGTAGCGGCATCGATACCTTTTTGGTTTCCCGAATTTGGGACAGCGTTAGGGTCAGCGAGGTGGGCGTTCTGGAAGGATCGGGTTCGAGGCTCCAGGTTTTAGGGCGTTTCTTTGGTTCTTGGCGGTTTTCCGGCGTCGAGGTGCCTTCCGGCAGCTGCGCCGCGCCGAGACCCTTCCAGGGGGTGGCCAGATCGTCCCGAGCGGCCGCCAGAGAGCCGCGTTCTGATCCTAAGGCAGGGGGCAGCGTTAGGACGGGGGCAAGGCTCAGGGGGGGGGGGGGAAGCATCGACCCCGAATCGCCAATCCATCGCCGATGGGGGCCAGGTGGCCCACCCCGCCCAGGAGCATGCGACTTCGCCATCGGGGGCCTGTCGCCGGTCTATCAGCGATGCGTCGCCGCTCCCAGGCCGACGCTCCCTCCCCAGAGCAGGCCTTCCCGGCACGGGGCCCTTCATGGATAGGATAAAGTCGGGCTTGTCCCCATGCAGGTGGATTTTCGACGAAAAATAAAACATACCCCCAAGATAGTCAAAAAATAATCCAAACATAGTCTGGGGACTATTTTTTGAGTATTTTTCAGCCTTTTGGGGGCATGCTTGGGGTATCTCTTATTTTTCGTCGAAGATCCCCCTGTAGGGGGAGAGGCCCGACATAAGGATAGGAGGGAGAGCCCGAGCCGAGGAGCCTTCGCTGCTCCCGGCCGCTCCCCCCTCGGGGCCCCGCCCGTCGGGGCCCCGCCTTCGCGCCGCCGACGCCCCCGCGGGGCGCGGATCACGGCGTCGGACGCTTGCTTGGCATCGCTGGGGCGTGTGCAGTTCTCCCTCGGCGAGGACAATCGAGGAGCATCCCTGATCATGTGGTGACAGAGCCACGCACGAAACTGAGCAAGAGCACAGGGAATGGTGGACGTCCGAGCGATGGCCAGTCTGGGAAGTGGCCTTTGGGCCCGCCTCCAGGCCCACGGGGGGCTGCCAGAGCTCCTGGCGGCCCCGGGGGCCGAGAGTGGCAGAGCCGCCCCCGGCGCGATCGCTGCGGTCGCCCGATCGCAAGCCACGTCTTGCTCCCACAGTCCACGTCTTGGGAAAGGGGGGGTTACGAAATTTGCTGCATGCAGCTGGTTTCGGCCTCACCGAGGGGCCCATTCCTCGATACATAACCGCCTCCAGCGCCGGGAGGCGCCGGGAAAATCAGCTACGTGAGCTGATTCTCAAACCCCCCCTTTGCTATCCCCCCCTTTCGCCCGACCCGAAGGGATGGGCCGAGGGAAGAAGCACGGGTGACCATGACCGAGAGACGTCGCGGGGTCATCCCGATGCAGGTCTTGGCCGAGTCTTAGCCACGTTCCATGCAGGCCGTCGCGAGCAGGATCGACGAGTTGACGGTGACCAAGATGGACAGTGACAGAGGTCGGCACCGACGCTGGTCTCCGCGTTCAGCCTTGGTTGTGGTCGTGCCTTCTTGCCCTCCACATCTATCCGGACGTACCTCTCCCGAGACACCCCCTTCGAGGACGAGTGACCCTTCCCCCCCCCTCGCACATCCCCGACCCCCCCCTCCCCACAGAGTCGGGGATTGGGGTCGCCACATACCCCGTCACACGGGTGGGAGGAAGTGGGAGGCGACGCCGCCGCCACCGCCCGGGGGGTCCGTGTCGCTCCGGTCCGCATCGAGCCGAGGGGCTCCACAGCGTGCACAGGCTGCTCCGGGCCGGGCGGGCCCAGGACCGCCCCCAGAGCGTTCCCTGGCATCGCTTGGACGTGTGCATGTTTCTTTCGGGGAGGACCATCGAGGAGCATCCTTGATCATTTGGCGAAAAAGCCACGCACAACACCAAAAAAAACACAGGGAATGGACGTCCGAGCGATGGCCAGGTTCGAGAACGCTCTCGGAGGTTTCCGCAGCGCTGTGAGAAGGCCGCTGCTCTGGGTCCGAGATATTATGACGCCCACCCCAAGGCATGGACGACTTTCGGGTTGGATGTTATCATTGTGCAAGTCCTATTTCGGTTCCCTGTGCCTCAGAGCGAAATTCATTGATTAGCCCCCGCGCGTCGCATGACAAAGTGCATCGCGTAAAGCGAGGAGAAATGTCGTGTTCTTCCGAGTCCTGCCTGAACATTTCGGAGTATTTGGGCGCTCCAGGCGGAGCAGTCCACGACGGTCCTCCAGCGTCCGCGCCACCTTCGAAGTTATCCTCCCGCGGGTGGGGTAGAATTGCGGGTGGGGCATATAATTCCCAACCCTCCTGCGTTGGGTTCTCGTTTTGAATAGAGCACTGCTCGCGCGTCTCCTTCCTTCCTTCCCGTCCCTCTCTTCCCCCTTGCCTTTCGCCTCGCTCGTCGCTGCGTGCCAGCTGGGGAACTGCGATCTGTGAAACTGTCGCCACTTTCGAGGCCTGCTTGGGGGCCCAGCACAGTGGGTACTCACCGCAGGCTCAAATGGGACCTCGCCATCCCTGGGGGGCTGCGATCTGTGAAACTGTCGCCACTTTCGAGGCCTGCTGAGGGGCCCAGCACAGTGGGTATTCACCGCAGACTCAAATTAGACCTCGCCATCCTTGGGGGGTTGCGATCTGTGAAACTGTCGCCACTTTCGAGGGCTGCTGAGGGGCCCAGCACAGTGGGTACTCACCGCAGACTCAGATTCGACCTCGCCATCCCTGGGGGGGCTGCGATCTGTGAAACTGTCGCCACTTTCGAGGCCTGCTGGGGGGCACAGCACAGTGGGTACTTACCGCGGACTTAAATTGGACCTCGCCATGCCTTGGGGGCTGCGATCTGTGAAACTGTCGCCACTTTCGAGGCCTGCTGGGGGGCCCAGCACAGTGGGTACTCACCGCAGACTCAAGTTGGACCTCGCCATCCCTGGGGGGCTGCGATCTGTGAAACTGTCGCCACTCTCGAGGCCTGCTGGGGGGCCCAGCACAGTGACGCCACACGCAGATTCAAACTAGACCTCGCCATCCCTGGGCGGGGCCCAGCACAGTGACGCCTCCCAAGTATCTTACACATCAAGTTGATTGTCCATACAAGTTTCGGCCAACGCCTCGTTTCCATTGATACAAATGGGTTGGGTACGTCACAGGGTCATCTTATTTTTTCGTGCTATATGTATACCCCTCTCCCGCGGCGTCACAATAATTATATCGCGTTGGCGGCGTTTTCGAGGCGCCATTCCAGGCGGTCCTGCAGACACCCCAACAAGTTGCAGGGGAGGGCAAGCGAGGGAGAGAAGGTAGAGGGAGGGGCAGGGGGAGGGCGGGAGGAGAGCGCAGGGTGTCGTCGGGCCTCTCCCAGGGCCCTGTCAAGGGGCCCTGATGCCAATTTCGGTTTTCGAAACAGGGACCCAGTCATTTCCAGTGTCATTGGCCCCAGTGGGGGCGGGGTATAATTAGCCAGCCCTCAGCTGCGCCCAATAGAGTCGAGATTGATTAGTAGGTCGACCCTGCCTAGTCAAGGGTGCCCTTGTGTCCTGTGCTTGGCGACCCAAGCCTTCTACAGCCTTGTGGCAGCGTGGCCCTCAGAAAGGTCCTGTGTCCTCGCGCGCGCGTTGCGTATCCTCTTCAACCAAGCTCGACTGCACGTCCTCTAGAGCTGCCTGATCTCAGAGATCCCCAGGGTGTCGTGGTCCGATGTTGTCCCCGCCTTGGCTTTGTCGTCTGACTGCCCCCCAAGGGCCAGGAGAGGGCCTGGGCCACTATCGCAGTGGCGACTGCGTCCTCACGCGGCCCAGTCTTACCAACATGTAAGTCGCCAACGAATTGCAACTGGAGCAGGTGCGGACGGTCCTCTTGCCAGTGGTCGAAGGGCCGCGATGTGCACAGTCCCTATCCCTATGATTGGCATCGGCTTAGCTCGATGCCGATCTTGAGAATGCCCTCGGTTTCTGAGTGCGCATCACTCAGATTGTTATCGCCTTCGGGCTTGTCGATCTCAGGGACAGGGATAAGCTCGAGGCTGGTTAGTCAGAGGGGGGACCGTCCCGTGGGGGCAACATATCGAGCTTGAATCGGCGATATGTCGCCGATGGATCGGCGGTGGGCTCCGGATAGCGACACCGCACGCTCCTTGGCGGGGCGGGGCGGTCAGGAGTCGATACATCCCCCTTGACCCCGCTTGACGTTGACCCTGAACCTTCTGCCTGGAAAACGTACGACTCGAGTTCGCTTGAACTCGGGTTGCACGCGTTTTTTGACGGGCCCGTCCCGGATTTTGACGGTCCAGCTTTGCGTGGGGTGTTTGCAGCGGGAGACCGCATCAAATTTCAGATCATGTCTCGTCATTTTCCGAACTGAGGACAGCACAACCCACCCCCACCCCCAGCCAGGACCCCCACTGCCGACCCGGTGATGCCGGGGGCCCTGGCTGAGGGTGGGAGTTGTTTTTGGGCCCCACGAACCCGAACCTCCCCCCACACCCCCAGTCAGGGCCCCCTGGATCACTAGGTCGGGGGTGGGGTCTTGACTGGGGGTGGGGGTGGTGTCGGGGGTGGACAGAACCCCCACCCTGACACGTCGATTAGTGAATTGTCAGTTTTCGGTTCTCGAGAGGGCACCGCGGCGTCATTTTCCAGGCTTGCGCCCGCCAGGTTTGGGCCCGAGGTCGTTTTCACTAAACCACGCTCTGCTAAAGGGAGTTCTGTCCATTCCCAATGGTTTCTGCTGTCCTCACTGACGGCCCCGTCAGGCCAACCCACGTCCCTCGAACCCGAGTCTGACGTCTCCCCGATTTGAAGCCCAAGTTTGCGGGCGGCAGGTGCCCCGCCTGATCGACACGGGCGACGGGGGCGACCGCCGATCCCTGGAGCTCCGGGGGGACCCGCCGCGCAGCGTGCGCGGCTCCGAGGAGCGGGGGTGGATGGGGCCTCACCGCCTCCTCTTGCTCCTCGACCCTCCTCGACTTCTCGTCCTCCTCCTCCTCCTCCTCCTCGATCCTCCTCCTCCTTCTCCTCATCCAACTCCTCCAACTCCTCCTCCTCGACCCTCCTCATCCTCCGTTTTCCTCCTCCCCTTCCTCCTTTATTTCCTCATCGACCTCGACCTCATCCTCCTCTACCCTCCTCTTCCCTCCTCCCTCACTTCTTCGACCCTCCTCCGCCTCCTCGAAACTCCTCCTCCTCCTCCTCGAGCCTCCTCCTCCTCCTCCTCCTTATCCCCCTACCCCTCCTCCTCCTCCTCCTCCTCCTCCTCCTCCTCCTCCTCCTCCTCCTCCTCCTATGTTTCGCTGAGCCTGGTGTTGCTGATTTGCAGCGCTGCAGATGTTGATGTTTCAGCCCGGGTCGCGGTGCTCGAATCTCCGATTTATTTGGCCCCCAGGTTTTTGTGCAGTATTGGAGGAGCCAGCCTACCGATCCACCCCGCTTGGTCGACTGTTGCTGGATCTTGCCTTTGGCCTCTCCTTGCTAAATTGTCATATTTCCGATGATGGTCAAAACCCATCGGGCTGTGCCACTTTGCAGGCCATGGTCCTTCATCGATGACGCTGTTTCCCGTGTTGAAGGCACGGCCGTCCACGCTGACTGCTTGACTCCAGGCGCAGCGTTTGACCGTCTCGGACAAACTAATATACTTGCAACCTCTGGTGACGTGTTCCTTCGCTTTAGCCAGAGTCTTCTGCGCGATGGCTTGCCCTTCACTCCTGTCTGCTCGTCTGTTGATGTAGGTTGCGATACGGCTTTAGGAGTTCAGCGTCCAGGCCATCGTGGAGAAGGGCCCAGGTAGATGCCTCACAATTGTACTCTCACTCTCTCCCTCTGTCTTTGTGTCGACATGACCCCGCGATTGAGCTTCGCCGTCATTTGGGTCTCGAAGTTCTTTTGCTCTGGAAGTCGTCACCAGACTCTAGACCTGCGTCTTAGGATCTAGCGAGCTTTGACGCTCCTCACTCCCAGATTGTGGAAGGAGACCCCTGCGGGGGAACAGGGCCCGAGGCCCAGTTGGGACCGCCTGCTGCCCTGCATGAGGCGGGGTGGATCCCCTCGGCGCCAGATTCGTGGCTTCCGGCAGGTTCGCGGCGTGTCGACCGGCGGCGACCCCACCGCCGGCGTTCATGTTTTGAACGCCGCCGGCGACCCAGAATCGGTCGACGCTGAAGGATCTGACGTGTCGGAAACGGCCAATGGTGCAAGATTGGACGATCCCCGAGGTGTCAGCAAGCAGCGCCGAAGTCGACTCGGCACGAATTTGCCGCAGGCTTGTCCCGGATTCGAGCAAGGTCTGGCGCCTTCATGGGGCTGCTGAGCCTGCCTTCGACGAGGGCGATGCCGACTTTAGTGGATCGTTGGATGATATATCCCAGGACCCGTCGCCCCGCCGCGCTCTGGCTCGCGCGGCGGACCATTATGAGGGTTCGGGCCTGGAGCTGGTTGGGGGCGACTCGTGGCTGGCTGGGAAAAAGGTTAAGATGTTCGTGGCAGCCGGCGTGTTCGACCAAGTAGGTTTGCACTGCAGACGCTTGCTGTCTCAGGCGGCCAGCGGGCAGGAATTCGACAGGAAATGTTGGAGCATGGGGGTGAGGAAACTTGCCCACGCTGCAGGCAAGAACCCGAATCTCTATACCATCGAGTCTGGTCCTGTCCATGTAATGCCGGCTCCCCAGCTTTGGGAAACAGCCAGTCCCTTAGTAGCCAGGTCGCGGCCCAATTTGAACAGTATCCCGCGCTTTGGCTCCGAGGGATTGCGCCCGTGGATTGTACTCGCCCGCCAAGCTACCCCGAGGAGAAGATGGAACTTCTCAGCCCCATCCCGATCGCGTCGGCCCGCCCTCACCCCGTATGCGGGCGTGTGGTGGTTTCCGGAGAATGGCCGGGCGGTGCTCACAGTGCGGACCCGAGGCGGCGGCGGTGCGGGACAGCATTTGTCACCATGCATGTTGACGACCGAGGGAGGCTACCCCAGTCGGGTGGAGGAGACAACTGTCCCTCGTTCAGAGTTGCTCGCTTTCGCGCTCGCCTTGGAACATGTCCAGCAAGTTCTGTTGTGCGTCAGAGACCACGAGCCTCTTGTCAAGACTTGAGGTAGCGGCCGGTGTTTCCAGACGAATCGCGTTAACCAGGTGTTGTTGTCCAGTTTCCGCGTTGGTATCACATCTCGGGCCACCGATGTAAATTTGAAGTGGATCCCCTCTCACTTGGATGAGGCTCCCGAAGGAGCAGCCCAGGTGCCCCCCCCCTGGCTGACGATGAGGCGGGCGCGGCGGCCCAGAGGGGGTGGGAGGAGTCTAAAGTTATCCAGCAAGGAGAGCCTCGTACGGACCACGGTGTTGCGGTGGCCACCCTGGTCCACGCGAGGGCATGGCGGGCTCTTGTCCTCGCCTCCGCCGTCGGCCCATGGAGTGGGGCGCGGCAGCGGCAGGAGCGGCGTCCCGCTCCGTCGGCCTCGAAGATGTCTGAGCATGTTGTCGTTCGTTGTGGCACGAAGTGGGGCGCAATACTTTCCCCATAACTGCGATACGTGCGGCCGCCACTGTTGGCAAAGGCTTCCCCGAGGCGGGTGAGTTTCCGGCGGGTGCTAAAGCAGATCTTGCTGGCGGCTGGGCTGTTCACCATCTCTCACACGCATCAGAGATGGGAGAAATATGTGTTCACGTCTTGCTCCACGTGCGGGAAATATGGCACACTTGACGGCAGGCAGCTGGCCGCAAAGTGCCAATCCTCCCTCAAGGGAGTGACAACTTATCGCGCATCCAGGCAGGCGTGCCCCCCCGGCGTGAGGGGATACCCGCGGCGTTGCAACGTGCCTTGCGTGAGCGCGACTTCAAGGCGGGGATTGCTTCGTCCTCCGAGGCGGGCGATGGGGCTGCGTCCTCTGCCGGTTCGGTGCGCCCCCCTCCGTCTGGAGGGTCGTAGGCTTATGTCGGGCGTGTCCCCTACGGGAGGATTTTCGACGCAAAATTAAAAATATCCCGAAAGTACCCCCAAAAGGTCGAAACATATTCAAAAAACAGTCCCCAGACTATTTTGGGAATATTTTGGCTTATTCTTTAGGTTTTTTGTTTTTCGTCGAAAATCCCCCTGTAGTGGGACACGCCCGACTTCAACGCAGGCTGGCTTGCGCAGGCCCAGGGCGTCGGCCTGTGCCGGAAAGCGGTCTTCTCGCTCCCCTCCCCCTTGCCTCCCTTCCGTTCCACCCTCCTCGCGCTCTTTCTCTCTCTCTCTCTCTCGCGCGCGCGTCCGAACCTGGTCAACAAAGGTCAAAAATGTCATCCTCCTCCTCCTCCGCCTCGACATCATCCCTCTTTCCCTTCCTCAAGTGACCGCATCCGCCGGCCATCACCCGATCCTCACCCACATGATACGGTCTTCCCCCCCTCTGCCCTGCCTTCGAGTCGCAGCAGCTGCTCCCTTCCTGCCCAGACGTCCGACGTCGTGCTGTTTGTCGCAACGCGACCCCGCGGGGGTCTGGTTCACGAGGGGAAAAAGCACACAGACACAATTAATCGTCGACCCCCAAGAAAATATGGGAATATAGAATTGGGCGGGAAGACCAAAACCCAGAACATATGAGAAAATATGGGGCATCATTTTATTTGTGTGTATTTACTTGTGTGTCCTTGTGCCCCTTGACTGGTGCCTGACCCCTTCCCCGGGACCGGCTTCTCGTCCCGAGCAGTTTTCAAGACCGCCCCCGAGCTCCGCGAGGGGGAGGCCGAAGAAAGTCGAAAAGTATCCATCGCGATTTTCACACGACGCGACGACGTCTTGGATCCGATCTTTCTGGCAAGGATTGCACTTTCTGGTGCTATACGCAGCGTCCAGGGTAGCACAGAGAAGTGGAGGGGGATCGTTGTGTTAGATCCCGTTCCGAACCGCACTTCGGGGTCGGTTTTGGAGGTTGCCACAGCGATAGCGGCGGCCACATCTCGGGACAAGGCTTTTGCCAAGGAACGGCATGCACCTTTCCAGCCCAAACCCCGCTTGGCGATGTGATTGTGGCCCATACTCGGCCATTTGACGACAGAGAGTTCTCGATTCATGTCAGGGGCCGATCATCAAGACAATACCATCGGCGAGTCGGGGGATAGGAGCGTCGGAGGCTTGCCTGCTGGGCCTCCTGCTGGCGCTGGTTCCGTCTTGAGCAACGAGTCGAAGAAGAGGATCGTGATCGTTTTCTTATTCATTGTTTTGCCGATCGGCGCGGGCCCTCGCACCCCCCCCTTGCTGGATAGATATTGGCTGTATTTGGTGCCCGTTTCAGGCAGGGGGAGGCGCTCCCCATAGGATGCACTGTCTCAAACAGTCGCGCTAAGCAGAGGTCCGGAGCCAAACCTTCCCCCCTTCTCCCCCCCCCCCTCCGCCCAATGTCGAAACGCCGAGTAAGAACACGCTCACATAAACGGCCCTGCGCCCGCCCTGCTGGGTCCAGGGTCGTCGCCGCCAAGAGGCGTGTTGCTGACAGGGGGTCCCTCACCTTCCAGGGTGCTGACGAATAGCCGCTGAACAGCCCTCCAGACCCACGGATCTATCTCGGCGGTTGAAAAGCCTCGACTGGAATTTAGACGTCGAGGTCCTGGTGTTCATATTTGGTAGCCCTCCTGGAAGGTCAGGGTTCGGTCGACCCCCGAAGGAGGAGGACGTGCACTGAATGATTCCACTTTTGGCAAACGTACGGGGTGTGGGCGCGAACCCTCCTGGACGAACAGCTTTAGACCACCCCCAGGCCAGCCATTAACGGGCGGCCTTTGGCCCAAACCCACCATGGACTTTTCTAAAACGGCTTATATCAGACCCCCACCGTCAAATCAGACCAGCCCTCCTGTATCATGAAATCCAGAGTACAGCCAAGACGCTAAAATATGGAAGCGTGCGGGTTCGGAGGGGGCTCGTTGTTCCTTAGGTGTTGCCGTGGTTGTTTCTCTAGCGCTCCTGGTGCACGCAGGCGCTCCGGGGGCCCAATGGGGGGCGCCGTTCCTCATTGTCTAGCGTTCCCGATTTCAGCAGCCCGACTGTACAGTCGGGGCCCTGAAGAAGGAACCCTTTTCGTTGGGGAGGGGCTCCGTGTTCCTTAAGTGTTTCGCAGCTTGCCTTGGATTTTCCTCAGGTTTTCGATGCGAAATCGGAGCTCAGCTCATGGAAAATTGGGGGCCTCGCTCCTTCTTCAGGGCTCCTTCGGTCCACGCCTCGACTGTATAATCCTTCCGGGCAGGACGACACGGCCAGAAGCCGCGAGGGGAGCGACCTCGTCATGGTGCCCAGCGCCTCCGCGCCCCGGGCCGTGGCCGACGCGCCGCTCCTGAGCGCCCCGGCGTAGGGGCGGCCTCGGCCGCGCACGGGCCGCGCACGGGCCGAGAGCGGCGGCGGCGGCGGCCGATCGGCCTCGGGCGCGGGCGGTTGGCGCCGGCGGCGGCGGGTCGAGGGGGACTTCGAGCTGGCGGGGGCGGGGCGCCTTTCGGGGGTGGACAGACCTCCTACCATGAGACGTCGATTAAGGAATTGGCCGTGTTCGGTTCGCGAGAGGGCGTCGCGGCCGTCATTTCTACGGGTCCAGGTCCGTCGGTTTCGGTCCCAGGCCGCTTTCTCTGAGGGGAGGTCTACTAAAGGGAGGTTTGTCCAGCGCCGATCCTTGCAGACGGGGGTCAGCCGGAGCGCTGGAGCTCGCAGGATATTAAAACGACGCGAAGGTCGGGGCAAAATCGGATCGGGAGAATTCGAAATCGCTGAGAGTCGGCGGGTTTGGAGGATGTACTGGGCGCCGCGGCCGCTCCAGAGCGTTCCGGAACGCTCTGAGAGCGCTCCGGAACGCTCTGGAGCGATTTATCCCGATCCTAGCCCTGTTTTAAGGATCCTGCAGAGCCAGGGGTGCACTGGCCCGAGTCAGCGCGCAGTGCCCTTCAGGATCTTGCAGGATCTTGCGCGAAGCTTGACTGGCAGGGGTGTGCATTGACCCGCGTCAGTGCGGGGCGATCGAAGAGGGGAGGGAGGCTTAAGGGGTTTCCGGCGTTCGAAGTTCGAGGTGTCCTCAGGCAGTGGCGAGGCGTCTCGATTCACCGATTTAGGCCCACCAGAGAATGTTCTGAAAACTTCTTGTGGTTTGCACGAATTGTTCTCAGTATATCAATTTTGGCTGAGACCGTTTTGTTCGAACATAGTGGGCTTGCGTTCTAAGGACATGGTGCTCCTCGAATGTTTTGCCGTTATAAGCAAACCATTGTAGGGCTATATGAATGCCAGGACGTTCAGTTTTTTCTCAGAGCGAGAAGGGGAGGGAGGCACAGCGTTTTTTCCCAACCATCCTGTGGTGTTGGGTCCTCGTTTTGAAAAGACGTTGCCCCGCGTTCCTCCTCCTCCTTCCTCCTCCTCCCCTTCCTCCCCCCTCCTCCCCCTCCCACACCCATTCTGGCACACCCCTCACACGTTTCGTGGCCCCATAGGGAGCTCCACCGAAGGCCCCAGTGGCTGCGCCCGCATGCGGTTCCACCCCCCATTCTGGCACACCCCTCACACGTTTCGTGGCCCCATAGGGAGCTCCACCGAAGGCCCCAGTGGCTGCGCCCGCATGCGGTTCCACCCCCCATTCTGGCACACCCCTCACACGCTTCGTGGCCCCATAGGGAGCTCCACCGAAGGCCCCAGTGGCTGCGCCCGCATGCGGTTCCACCCCCCATTCTGGCACACCCCTCACACGTTTCGTGGCCCCATAGGGAGCTCCACCGAAGGCCCCAGTGGCTGCGCCCGCATGCGGTTCCACCCCCATTCTGGCACACCCCTCACACGTTTCGTGGCCCCATAGGGAGCTCCACCGAAGGCCCCAGTGGCTGCGCCCGCATGCGGTTCCACCCCCATTCTGGCACACCCCTCACACGTTTCGTGGCCCCATAGGGAGCTCCACCGAAGGCCCCAGTGGCTGCGCCCGCATGCGGTTCCACCCCCCATTCTGGCACACCCCTCACACGTTTCGTGGCCCCATAGGGAGCTCCACCGAAGGCCCCAGTGGCTGCGCCCGCATGCGGTTCCACCCCCCATTCTGGCACACCCCTCACACGTTTCGTGGCCCCATAGGGAGCTCCACCGAAGGCCCCAGTGGCTGCGCCCGCATGCGGTTCCACCCCCCATTCTGGCACACCCCTCACACGTTTCGTGGCCCCATAGGGAGCTCCACCGAAGGCCCCAGTGGCTGCGCCCGCATGCGGTTCCACCCCCCATTCTGGCACACCCCTCACACGTTTCGTGGCCCCATAGGGAGCTCCACCGAAGGCCCCAGTGGCTGCGCCCGCATGCGGTTCCACCCCCCATTCTGGCACACCCCTCACACGTTTCGTGGCCCCATAGGGAGCTCCACCGAACGCTCCAGTGGCTGCGCTCGCATGCGGTTCCACCCCCCATTTCGGCACACCCCTCACACGCTTCGTGGGTGGCTCCATGGGGAGCTCCACCGAACGCCCCAGTGGCTGCGCTCGCATGTGGTTCCCCCCCCATTTCGGCACACCCCTCACACGGTTCGTGGCCCCATAGAGAGCTCCACCGAAGGCCCCAGTGGCTGCGCTCGCATGCGGTTCCACCCCCTTTGTCGGCACGCCCTTCACACGTCCCGTGGCCCCATAGGGAACTCCACCGAACGCCGCAGTGGCTGCGCTCGCATGCGGTTCCACCCCCCATTTCGGCACACCCCTCACACGTTTCGTGGCTCCATAGGGAGCTCCACCGAAGGCCCCAGTGGCTGCGCTGGCATGCGGTTCCACACCCCATTCTGGCACACCCCTCGCACGTTTCGTGGCCCCATAGGGGGCTCCACCAAAGGTCCCAGTGGCACTGCCCGCTTGCGTCCGCCACCACCCAGCACAGCCCTTGTTCCCTGCGCTTCACCCACCCAGAACAGCGCTTCGTAGCCCTATAGGGAGCTCCACCAAAGGTCCCAGCGGCACCGCCCGCATGCGTCCGCCACCACCCTGCGCAGCCCTTGCTCCCTGCCTGCGTTTCACCCACCCAGTACAGCGCTTCGTGGCCCCATAGGGAGCTCCACCGAAGGTCCCAGTGGCACCGCTCGCATGCGTCCGCCACCACGCAGCACAGCCCTTGCTGACCGCGTCTCACCCACCCAGTACAGCGTTTCGTGGCCCCATAGGGAGCTCCACCGAAGGTCCCAGTGGCACCGCCCGCATGCGTCCGCCACCACCCAGCACAATTGCGGCATTCACAACTGCATATGGTTGGGTCCTTCGCCAGGCTAATTTGGAGGTTCGAAGTGTTCGGGCGTTTTCGCTCGTTCTCGGCGCTCTTCCATCATCGGGGTGCCTTCCAGCAGCTGCTCCTCGCCGAGGGTTTTCTGGGGGTGCCCATTTCGCCCGATCAGTCGATGGAGAGCCGAGTTATGACCCAAGACAGAGGGCAACATTTGCGGGAGGCTCAGGGGGGACGTACCGGCTTGGTCGCCGGTAGGGAACCAACGCCGCGGTCGACACGATACGGACCCGCAGTACGATCATACAGTTCAGCGAAGTGCACAGCAAAATCCCCGCTTCGAAAAGAGGCCGCACCCATCTGTGCAATGGTGATGCAAAGTTGCACATTTGGTCATGCGCATCGAGGTGTTGGAAAGGATCGCCCTCCACGCATGCAGATTCTACATGTATTCAGATTCTTGGTCTGCTAGTGCCCCATTTGGAAAAGGAGTGCCCTGTTTCATTGTAGATGATGCGAACTCTGAAGGCGTACCTGCGCGGCGCTCAGGCGAATCTGCGCGTCGCTAATGCGAGAGAGTCCCATATTGAGAAGCAGTCCCCTGTCATCGCAGCACTTGCTGCAAGCTCGTACGCCACATGTGCCCTAGGCTGAGGCGAGAGGGCCCCGGATGGAAGAGGCTCCATCTCAGGAGGAAAAGAAACACACTGACACAATTAATCTTCGATTCCCAAGAAAATATAGGAAAATATGGCAAGTGGGGGGGAAGACAGAAACTTAGAAAATATGGGAAAATATGGGGATTTGTTTTATTTGTGTGTATTTATTTGTGTGTCCTGGGGCCCCGTCATGCAAGCTTGTAGAACGAATGTGTGCAGCGCGAGTACGAGAACCACAGCCCCGGGAGAGAACGCCATCTGAGTAGCTGCTGCAGCGCTCGGGCTTCAGCACCGTTGCTTGCGACGACGGCAGGCGAAGCGCCCGGCCCGCCCCAGCGGCACGTCCGGGGGGGGTTGCGATTGGGAGGAGTGCTTGGATTCCAGCGGCATGAACAGAGGCGGCGGAGGAGGATCGGGGGCGGCAAAGAGGGGGGTGATGTCTAGGGGGGGGATATCATGGCGGCGGCCATGATATCTCCCCTGATTTCCTGGCGCCTATTCTCATTTCATTACGTCCCTGGCCCCCCCGCTGGGCCGCGCACATGCCGCCGGTCATGATTTGCACCCCCCCCTCTTGAACGCCTGAGGACATGATCGGGAGTGCATTTGTGTCGATTGGCTGTCCTCCAACGTACCCTCAGACTGCCAAGATCCCCTCACAGAGTCGCAAGAGCCAAAACAGATGTCCCCTCGAGCATGACCCTCGAAATTCCAACCCCACGCCTGTTGGCATAGAGCTGGAACTCCTGAGACCATGCTCAAGGGACATGTCTTGTGCCGATTGGCCGTGCTCCAAGATACCCTCAGACCGCGAAGATTCCCTCCAAGATGCTCTCATCCGTGTCAACATTTGCGGAAGGATAGCGGCAGTGTCTAAGACGATGAGGGGGAGGAGGAGGGAAAGGATGAGGAGGAGGAAGATGGAGGGAAGGAGGAAGAAAAAGGCTGAAAGTTCTTCGATCCCGCGGAGCTCCACAATCCCCTGGACTCGAGGGGGGAGGGGGGGGGACGCCGGGGCGGGAAAGCATCAGAACCTCCGCCCCTCCCCCCCCCCTCGCTTCGGCGTGTGCCCTCGCGTCCGCTCACGGGCGCACGTGCGCCGCCCCCCGACGGGAGCCCCCGGCCTTCCGCCGGGGGCGGTCTCTCGTCGGTGGCCGGGTCCACGCGCGCCGCAGGCGGCGTGTCGCTCCCAGTCCCACGGCAGGTCACGGAGAATCTCCGGGGTGGCGCGTTGTCCATGACCACCGCCTGGGGGATCGACCTCGTGCCCCTCCTGCTCATCCCTCAAGCCTCTCTCCTCCTGCTCCTCGTGCTCCTCCTCCTCCTGCGCTCCCCCCACCCTGCTTTCAGTCCTCCCCCCAGCCGAGCTTCGAAGCCGCCGACCCGCCCCCTTGCGCGAGATCTGGGTAGAATCACCGGGCTCGAGGCACGAGGCGGACCCAGCCGTGGCCAGTCAGGAAGCGCCCGTCGAAGTCCCGCAGGAAGTCCCAACGGCGTCCGACAAAATCTGCAGTCCTCAATCCTCGACCTGCCCTTACATTCTTGCGCCGTGAACAAACATCACGCGGTGGCTACGCATACGTTTGGGCCAAGTATGTAGCGCCCCGCAATTGCCGAGGAGAGTGAGGGGGGCGGGCGCGGGGTGGGTCGCGGGTGTGTCACGGGGCGGGTTTTGCGGGGTGTGTCGCAGAGTGGGTCGCGGGCGGGTCGCTGGCGAGGACGACAGAGGAACGAAATCTACATGTTGTTCGCTCGTACCTGCCCGCATACCATACAACAGGTAGATGCCAAACCCTCGATGCGCGCCCTCTCCGTCTTCGGCTGTGCCCCCATTGGGGCTCTAGCTTTCTTACCTGCCGGGTGTACCTGTCGCAGCCCCCCAAAACGGGAGAAGAGATGGAGGATTGGAGAACGATGAGAGCCAGAGAGACTACGGTAGAGGGAAACAATTCGTGACCCCCCCCCCTCTGCCCCCCAAACACAAAGTTGGCACGCGCGGGGGAGACTGCGGTCGAGGTGCAACTCATCAGACCCACCGCCAACTCTGAACATTGGGGAGAGGGGGAGGCGTTCACAGACGAATGTGGCATGAGTGTTCGCTATTTTTTTCCGAGGCCTGCAGCAGGAGGGGGGCTAGGAGCAGAACGACGAGCGGCAGAACCAGGCGGGCGGGCCGGCGGGCGGACCCGGGCGGGCACAGGCGGCCTTGTCCAGCGGGCGGGTCGCTGAAGCGGTGGGTCCAGTAGGAATCGAGAGGAGGTCTTGAGCGATAGCGCGATCCCCGAGAGCGCGATTCCTGCACACAGTGTGAGGACGCCCCAGGCGAGGGCACGCCTTTGGATACGCTTCGGAGGAGTATCGGGCGGGAGCCACTGCTGCTGCAGTTCGGGAGCCAGGGGCAAGCGTGAGCCTCCAGAGTTTCCGTGGTAAGAGGCAGGGCGCCAGCCCCGGCAGGAGCTCGTCAATGGACACAAACACACAAGGTGCACCAGAGGGGATCGATCTTCATTTATAGGAAGACATCGGGGGAGTGAACACTCATCTTGAGACTGCTCGTTCTCATCGCCTCGCGTGCCACTCATCAAGTAATTCGCAACGTCTCGATGCCCGCCGTCGTTGTCTTCGATGGTATCCCCTCTGCGGATATATCTTCCTTGAGTAGCTGCCGAGTGTATTTCGCGCAACCCCAACAATAGGAGAAATGAGGGAGGAGGGAGGGGGCAAGGGAAGAAGGATGCAGCACGAGAGAGATTAGCACGAGGGGGGTTAGGAGCAGGAAATCAAGCGGCAGAACCAGGCGGGCGGGTCAGGCGGGTGGATCCCAAAGGGCAGGTCTGGCGGGTGGGTCGAGTCGGTCGGGTCGAGTGGGCGGGTCGCTGAAGCGTGAGTCCTGCGTGAATCACGAGGAGGTCCCGCTCGATGGCGCGATGCCCAAGTAATTCGCGAGGAAGTCCAAAGCGAGAGTGTGATTCCTGAGTGTCGAGGGCGCGGCGTATGAATAATTCGCGAGAAAGTTCCACGCCAGAGCGCCATTCTTGCATACATTGTGAAGATGTCTCGCGCAAGCCCTGGGAGGGACACTTCAACAGAAGGAAGACAATGGTCACTGCATGGGAGGGGGGGCGAACCGCATTTGTTCTTTAGACATGGAAGTTCAACAAGAGGAGGAACGCACAAGCGAGACCGTGAGTCCTGAGTGTCGAGAGTGCGGCGTCTGAGTACATTAGAAGGAAGTGCAACGTGAGAGCGCGATTTCTGAATACATTCTCAGGGAATTCAGCGCAAGAGCGCGATGTTGGAATACAGTGTGAGGGAGTCCAGGAGTGAGCCGTTGAATTGTAATTGTGTACAAAGTTATATTGTTGACACCTCCCCTCCAGTAGCCATCCTGTATGTTTCCCATCAAAGTGCTCCTCCTGGGGCTCAGAATTTGCGTTCTACAAAAGAAAGCTGGGTCTTATAAGACTGCGCCCTTAGCCCACCAGTTACGACAACAACGGTTCCCGCTTGATGCTGCATCACAAGTTTGGACAAAGTGTGGTCTCGCGCTGAATTCCTCTACAATGTATGCAAACATCACGTTCTCAAGTGCGACGTCTTCACAATGTATGCAGAAGCCGCACCCTCGATACTCAGGAATCACGCTCTCGCTTGTGCGTTTCTCACGTTTTGCTTGGGAATCACGCTATCGCTCGGGACTTCCTCGCCACGCATGCAGGGCTCACGTTTCAGCGACCCGCCTGCTCGACCTGGCCGCCTGGGCCCGCCTTCCCGAGCCGCCCGCTGGGGTCTGCCCGCCCGATCTGCCCGCCGTGTTTTGCCACGTGGTTTCTGCTCCTAGCCCCCCTCCTGCTAATATCTCTCGTGCTCCATGCTTTTCCCTCCCCCTTTCCATCCGCCCTTTCTTCCGCTGTTTCAAGGGCTTCAGTAAACACACGTGGCAGCTAAGGGAGATACCCCCAAGGGAGGTATGCTCGAAGGCGAAAGTGGCGGGCACCGAGGGTTTGGGACAGACGAGTTGAATGGCAATCGAACGGGTAGGAGCGAACAGTCTTACAATGATTGGTGTTGTTGCTGTTGTTGTTCTTGGTATTGTTATTGCTCTTGTTGTTGAACTCGCGTTCTCGAAGGAAATTATTCCTGACCCCCCCCCTGGTGCACATTGTGTAGTTTGATTGAAGAGCGCCCCTCGGGATTCGCACCCTGTTTCTTATCAGGGGAAGTTCTCCTTCTCAAAATGTGTTTTTGGCTCCAGGGCTACAACATCAACGGACTCCCGCTTGATATTCTTCACCATGTATTTCAAACTCGCGCTCTCGCGCGGGACTTCTTCACAATGTATGCAGTTGATGCGCCCTCGCGTGGGACCTCCGCGCAACTTATTGTTCCCTCAACACTCGGAAATCACGCTCTCGCTTTGGATTTCCTATCGATTGACCTGGGAGTCGCACTATCGCTCGAGACCCCTTCACGGTTCATGTAGGACTTACGTTTCAGCGACCCGCTTGCTCGACCTGGCCGCCTGTGCCCGCCTTGCCGACCCCGTCACAAGGATCTGTCCGCCCGATCTGCTCGTCTGCTAATTTCTCTCGTGCTTCTTTCCTTTTCCCTCCCCCTTCCGTCCGTGTCTTAGGTGCTGCGCTAAGCCCACGTGGCAGGTAAGGAAGACATGCCCCCAGGGTGGTACGATCGAAGACGAATGGGGTGGGTACCGATTGTTTGGGACGCACGTGCCGAATGGCACGCGAGCACATAGGAACGAACAGTTTTGAGATGATTGTTGTTACTGTTGTTGTAAGCCGGGAGACAGTTACCCAAGCTGACACTTGATGCGTTTCTTGTGCAAGCCAGGTGCAATCACAATGGGCACCGTGCAGGGAAGATAGACAACACTTGTCCTTTAGGCATGAGAGCCCAACCCAAAAGACAGAATCCGCCGGACGGAATGCCACTTCCGACCCAGGGACAAGGAATGACCGTTCGGCCCCCCATTCCGATGTACACCTTAGGCGATGTTTAAGAAAACTTAAATTTTCGGCCAGGGTCTCGATTATTCTTAATGCTTCAATGTAAATCCTAAGATTCGAATGGGAATTTTGGGTTTTTACTCAAGTTCTGAGACTATGAATTTCTTAACCCATGATTTCTTAAGCATTTCGCAGGGTGTACACATTCACCGCGCCCTACGTCCATATTATTGCGCCCTTAGGTCCCAGGGCTGCAGTTATCCGGCGGAGGATAAGGATACGATCCCCGCCTCGCAAAATAACCAAGCCGCTCAGAAAGTAAAGGAAATTCGGGGATGCAGCCCTGGGAGGCTAATCGGCGCTGACCCCCTCCACCGTCGCGCGAAGGGCGCCAGGAGCGGCGCCAGGTGCGCCGCCAGGGGGGCTGGGCGACCCCAAAAAATCCGAGCGGTAGCTTTCATGGTTTGCCGCTGTTGGTTCTGCGTAGAAAAAGGGCCCTCCTCCTCATCTGCCCTTCGAGACTCGCTGGCCCAAGACATCCTCGCGGACTTCCGAGCGTGAGTGCCTGTGTTGCTTGAGTTCCCTGTATGTCCTCCTAGCCTTCACCTCCTCCTTGCCTCAAGTTTCCCACTGGGGGGGGTCCTACGATGCCGTTTTTAATACATGCTCCGCGTGCGGATCATGTATTAAAAATGCAGGGGGGTAGTATGAAAAGCAACGGTGAGTTCATGCATAAATGCATTCACACATTAGTCATGTATTAAACATTCTATGTGTTTGAAAATCCTATTTATTGAAACCTGCCCTGTACCATCCGCCTTCCCTCCCCTGCCTTCTGCTCCTCTTATATTTTTTTTGGGGGGGGGGCAGGGTCTGCCCTCGAGTCCAGGAGGCCGTCAGAGGAGCAGGAGCCAGAGGATCAGGATGGAGCTCCACCAGCTGCAAGGAGGGGGAGGTCGTGCAGATTCGGATAGGCTACAGTCAAACACCCTAATAAGGACGCGCGACTTTGCTCAGGGTGCCCTTGCGTCCTTGCTCTTCCTTGCTCTTGCGTCCTTGGGGTTTTCGTCGTCCGCCGCCCCAAAAATCTCAACTTCGGCTTCCGAGGGTCTTGCGTCCTTACCGCGCGTCCTTGTTAGGGTTTTTGACCGTGCCACATGTGAACCCTACCCCCACCCACCCACGATTTCTCATCCGAGGGTCGGGGTTCACTTCGCTCGGGAGCTCGCGAACGGAGTGAACCCCCATCCCCCCCCCTTAGAAGTCGCGGGGGGGGGGGCGGGGGCAGGGTTCGCACGTGGTCAGGCCGAGGAGCAGGTCGAGCAGAGGCGGGGGCGGGCGGAGGAGGATCCTGACTCCAGCCAGCAGGCCCGCGCGCCGTCCCTGCCTCCTCTCCGCGCGCGCCGCGCCCAGAGCCGCAGCGAGGGCTGCGGGGCAGGCTGCCCAGCCCGGCCGCGCGCAGGCCGCCGCGAGGGGCCGGCGGGCCGCGAGCGGGGGGACAGAGAGTCGAGGCTCGAGGGGCGAAGGCTCACAGCCCGGAGGAGGAAAAGGTGCCCAAACATCCGGGCCTCCCGTTACCAGCCCGGAACATATCCCTACCCCTATGCTCAAGCCAAAGCAGCGAAGCAGCGGCACTGCGAAGCTCAAGCTCAACGCCGAAGGAAGCGTCAAGCTTACTCTCTTGAAGCTTGGCGTCCCGCCGTGCGCTGACACGGCTCAGAACTTTGTAAGTATGCTTGGCTCGCGCCGAACACATGGCACAAACATACGCTGTCTTACCAGCCTGGAACATATCCCTATCCCTATGCTGGGCACCTCCTCATCACGATGCCAATCTTCGGGATTCCCTTAGTTTTGGAGGGCGGATCCCCAAGGTTGTCATCGCCTTTTGGCGTGTCAATCTTAGGGATAGGGATACGCTCGAGGCTGGTAATCCCGGATGGGGGTCGGAGTAGGTGCGGTCGGAGGATCGCGCCGCATCGCCGTGGCATCGCCGATGTGGCTCCATGTGGAGCCCGATGTGCTTCGCGTCGGAGCCGATGCATCATCGATGTGTCGGCGATGCATCGCCAATGCAATGCCGATGCATCGCCGACGTGTCGGCGATGCGGCGCGATCCTCCGACCCCATCTACTCCGACCCCATCTAGGAGGCCTCCGATGCCTCTACCCTTCACTCGTTTTCCCCTCTTTGGGCCTCCTGGGAGGCCCTCGTCGCCACCGCTGGATTCGCCTCGAAATTCTGGTCAGAACGCACCCCAGGAGAGGTCCGGGGAGTACTGGTATCGGTACCTGGGCATCGCTCGGACGTGTGCTTTTTTCCTTCGGCGAGGACCATCGAGGAGCATCCTTGATCATTTGGCGAAAAACACACACACACACACACACACACACGCACGCACGCACGCACGCACGCACGCACGCACGCACGCACGCACGCACGCACGCACGCACGCACGCACGCACGCACGCACGCACGCACGCACGCACGCACGCACGCACGCACGCACGCACGCACGCACGCACGCACGCACGCACGCACGCACGCACGCACGCACGCACGCACGCACGCACGCACACGCACACACACACACACACACACACACACACACACACACACACACACACACACACACACACACACACACACACACACCACACACACACACACACACACACACACACACACACACACACACACACACACACGCACACACACACACACACGAAACCGACATATACACAGGGAATGGACGTCCGAGCGATGGCGAGTGTTGGTTTCCCCACCAGCCCTTCGGGTCATGAGGGGGGCGTTTCGCTGCCTACTCGGCGGCGAGCGAGGGTGGGTCGTGGGGTCTTCTCGTCCGTGCTCCTTGTCCTTGCCTGCGTCTTCCTCCTCCCCTGTCTTCTCTCTCCCTCCTCTCTCGGGGGGGGGGGGGGAAAGAGGGGGGTGATGACTAGGGGGGGTGGATATCATGGCGTGGGCCATGATACTTCCCCATATTTCATGGCGCCTCTTCTTGTTTCATTACGTCCCTGGCCCCCCCGCTGGGCCGCGCACATGCCGCCGGCCATGATTCGCACCCCCCCCTCTTGGACGCCCCCCTCTTTGCCGCTCCCGACTCTCGCCCCTCCCTCCAGCGCCTCATCTTTCTCCTCGTCCTCGTCCCTCCCTCGGCTCACAGGACCACCAGCACCTGGAAGGAGGAGGCCTTCTCAGAAGGCGGCGGTGCGTCGAGGTTATTTTTTGTGTTTTCGGCGAAGGTGTAGAAAGTTCTCAGAAGGCCGGGGGGCTTCCGAGCCTTCTGAGAAGGCCCGCCCCTTTTCACTTTCCCGCCGGGCTTGCCGCCGACTCGGGTCATTGAAAAAGTGATGCTGGGGGCGGGGTGTCTCGCCATTTGCGGCTTTCGGGGTCCCCTACCATGTCTTGGAACCGTCAAGCATCGATTCGGGATGAGAAACCATTCCCAGGGAATGGGTCGAGACCTCTGGAAGTCGAAGTTATGAAACAATGATGACGTCGGGGATCTGTGGAGGCAGTTGGTCCAAGTTTTGGCGCTCACGTTGCTTCCCCACCTGTCCTGCCCTCTCTCTCTCTCTCTTTCGTGAGGAGCTCATGTTCGACCTGTGGAGACGCAGCAGCATTGTCCCAGTTTCACGGCTGTTGGCCCCCAGAGTCGCTATGAGCCAGCCGGTGTCGCAGCATGTGTCCTCACTTCGAGTGCACGCCCGCGACAGCTTCAGCGGACGTGCGAACGATAAAGAGGCTAGAAGTTTTGGAACGCCCTTCATTTTTTGTGGGCCGGAAAAGGAAATGTGCTCATGGAGAATCAGACAGAGCCTCTCGGGGGGCCGCGTGGGTTTCATGAACCGGCCCTTGACGCTGGGACCCTCTGGCGGCACCTTTGGCGCCTCCCCTGGCGCGCTCCGCGCGCCAGAGAGTCTGCGGCGCCCACCAAGAGTCGGTGCACGTGTAGAAATGGTTCCTCGAGGGAGGCGCGAAATTCCGAAAGAGCGCCAGTGGATCACCTTGAAGACACAAAAGGGGGGGTGTGCTCCAGGGACCCCCCCCCCCTCCCTCCCCCCCTTAAGGGGGGGGGGGGGGGTCCGAGAACCCCCCCCCCCCCCTCCCCCCCTTTAAGGGGGGGGGGGGGTTCGAACCCTCCCCCCCCCCCCTTTGAAGGGGGGGGGGGGGGCGGGGGGGTTCGGAACCCCTCCCCCCCCCCCCCCCCCCCCTTGAAGGGGGAGGGGGGTTCGGAAACCCCCCCCCCCCCCCCCCCCCCTTTCCGCAGGGGTCCGGTGCCCGGGTTCCGCATTTAGGGTTTAGGGCGAGGTTTAGGGTTTAGGGTTTTAGGGTTTAGGGTTTAGGGTTTAGGGTTTAGGGTTTAGGGTTTAGGGTTTAGGGTTTAGGGTTTAGGGTTTAGGGTTTAGGGTTTAGGGTTTAGGGTTTAGGGTTTAGGGTTTAGGGTTTAGGGTTTAGGGTTTAGGGTTTAGGGTTTAGGGTTTAGGGTTTAGGGTTTAGGGTTTAGGGTTTAGGGTTTAGGGTTTAGGGTTTAGGGTTTAGGGTTTAGGGTTTAGGGCTTCTCTTAGCGCAGCGGCCGACAGTCCAGGCAATGCTGCCCCCCCTTCGGCAAGCTTGATTGGGGGGGCGGTTAGCCGACCCGAGCAAGCTTGGCGAAGGGAGCAGGAGTTGCAACATCTTCCCACCCCCGGCCGCATGGCCGGCGACCTCCCAAACTAAAGCCTTTTAGGGTTTAGGGCCGCTGGCCCCTAAATTCCCAAATGGCTCCAAGCGCTCCCAGGCGCTCCCTGGCGCTCCCAGGCGCTCCCAGGCGTTTCCAAGCGTTCCCCGGCGCTCCCCGGCGCTCCCAGGCGCTCCCAGGCGCTCCCAGGCGCTCCCCGGCGCTCCCTGGCGCTACCCGGCGCTCCCTGGCGCTCCCCGGCGCTCCCCGGCGCTCCCAGGCGCTCCCCGGCGTTCCCAGGCGCTCCCCGGCGCTCCCAGGTGCGCCCCGATGCTCCCAAGCGCTCCCAGGCGCTCCCAGGCGCTCCCAGGCGCTTCCCGCACGCTCCCAGGCGCTCCCAGGCGCTCCCAGGCGCTCCCAGACGCTCCCAGGCGCTCCCAGGCGCTCACAAGTGCGCCCAGAAGCGCGTAGAGCGCCCCACACGTGTTTTTACGTGTCGGAGAAGTAGGAACCCGACCCGAGGACGAAAGGTCCCCGGGTTTAGGGTGTTGTACTCTTCGAAGATCAAGCATGGTTTATCTTTGCATCGTAGATCCCCAAGCGTGGGGTAAGGTAGCCCTAGGCTACCAGGACGACCCAGTCGGGCAACCAGCTGAAGCATCTCAGAGAAGCCCTGTTTCTCGTAGACGGCGACGGTGATGCGCGGTGGGGTGGGCGGAAGCACAACGAGGTGCTTGGGAATTTAGGGTTTAGGGTTTAGGGTTTAGGGTTTAGGGTTTAGGGTTTAGGGATTAGGGATTAGGGTTTAGGGTTTAGGGTTTAGGGCCTGCATTGGCGCAAGCGCGCGCTGGCTGCGATCCCCCCCACATCAAGGTTGTTGGGGGGGATCGCTGCCCAAGCCGCGCGCGCCACGGTTAGTCGCACTCCCGCCCCAGACCACCCAGAGTGAAGCCTTTTAGGGTTTAGGGTTTCTCCCCCCAACCCCCCTATCACGGGGGGCTGTCGAAGTGTTGCGCGCAGGCGATCGCCGACGCGGCCGTGGCACTGCGCATCCACGTGAGCACGCGAGCAAGGCGCGTGGCGTAGGCGGCGCTTCGGCAAGTTGTCCTGTCGAAGAGGCAGCCGTTGGCGATGGCGGCGATTAGCTTCGCCGTTGGGCTGCCGCTGGCGCAGCATGCCCATGTGTTGTCGCTTTTGCTGTCGGCACTGGGTTGTGACTCTGGGCTGCGAATGCGGGGAAAAGCGCGCGCGGCCGCGGCCGTGGCAATGCGCGCTCATGCGAACACACGCGCAGGGTGCATGGCGCTGGCGCGCCAGCTCGCCTCGTCGATGAGGCAGCCGTTTGCGCCTTCTGTGTGGAGCTTCGCCATTGGGCTGCCGCTGGCGCAGCAGATCCACAGGGGTCCGGCATTTGCCATCGGCATTGGAAAGCAGCACTGCAAGGGCGCTGGGGTGACAATCCTATGGGTTCCCTTGCGCCTCAAGCGAGTGGCTGCGCCGTCGGGCTCCTCGCTGACGGCGACGCGCACGGCAGTTGCATTCGCCCGCGGCTTTGGGTTTCGCCTTTGGGGTGCCCCCCCGCTGAAGCGATTGCAATCATCGACGCAGCCGCCTTCGGCGCGAGCTTCGGACGGCTGGAGGGGGAGCGCGAGGGGGTGGGTCTGGCACCCCCTCGCTACGATGCGCGCGCATGGCTGCGGCAGCACCTCCATGGCAGAGTCCGTGGAATGCCTTGGGAAGGCCCTCTGGCAGCGCTGGGAGAGCACCTGGAGCTTCCCCCAGGAGCCGCGGGACTGCCTGGAACCGCTCGGGCACGCCTGGGAGCGCGCGGGCGCGCGCGGGAGCGCATGGAAGCGCCGCGCGGCGCCTTGGAGCGCTTGTGGGCGTTGAAAAGCGCGTGGGAATGCTTGGGCGCCTGGGAGCGCCGGGGAGCGCTTAGGAGCGCTTCGGAGTTGTGGCAGCGCTGGGAACGCTGGGGAGCGCCTGCGAGCGCCTGGGAGCGCGCCAGGAGCGTGCCGGGAGCGCTTGGGAGCGCCTGCGAGCGCCTGGGAGCGCCTGGGGGCGTGCCGGGAGCCAGCGCGCGCCTGGGAACGCGCCTGGGTGCGTGCCGGGAGCGCCCAGGAGCGCTTGGGAGCGCTTGGGAGCGCGTGGGAGCGCCTGGGAGCGCCTGAGAGCGCCTGGGAGCGTGCCGAGAGCGCCTGGGAGCGTGCCGGGAGCGCCTGAAGCGCCGCGGAGCACCTGGGAGCGTGCCGGGAGCGCTTGGGAAAGCTTGGAAGCGCCTGGGAGCGCCTGGAAGCGCTTGGGAGCGCCTGGGAGCGCCTGGGAGCGCCTGGGAACGCCTGGGAGCGCTTGGGAGCGTGCCAGAAGCGCTTGGAGAGTCCTTGGGAGCGCCTGGAGCGTTTGGAAACGCTTGGAGCGCCGCATGCGGTAATTTCATAGGTTTGAAGCACCCAGAGAGCACCGCATGCTGTATTTTCATAGGTTTGGAGCCCCAAGGGATAGCATCGGCCAATGGGGGACCCACTGGCTAGGGCCGAGGGTTAAGGGTTCCTTTTCTTAGGAGAACACCACGGGGATGCACCGCGCGGCGTGCGAATTCCTCCTCAGCGGCTATCGCCGCTTCGTCGGTGCGGCGCACGCTGTATGGGCAGGCTCGCTGAGCGCTCGGCCAGGCGCCACGGGCTACGGACGTTGCACCGCCCGTGGCTTGCAGTTTAGGGTTTAGGGTTTAGGGTTTAGGGTTTAGGGTTTAGGGTTTAGGGTGTAGGGTGTAGGGTTTAGGGCTTAGGGTTTAGGGTTTAGGGTTTAGGGTTTAGGGTTTAGGGTTTAGGGTTTAGGGTTTAGGGTTTAGGGTTTAGGGTTTAGGGTTTAGGGTTTAGTGTTTAGGGTTTAGGGTTTAGGGTTTAGGGTTTAGGGCCTGCATTGGCGCAAGCGCGCGCTGGCTGCGATCCCCCCCGCATCAAGATTGTTGGGGGGGATCGCTGCCCAAGCCGCGCGCGCCACGGTTAGTCGCACTCCCGCCCCAGACCACCCAGAGTGAAGCTTTTTAGGGTTTAGGGTTTCTCCCCCCAACCCCCCTATCACGGGGGGCTGTCGAAGTGGCGCGCGCAGGCGATCGCCAACGCGGCCGTGGCACTGCGCATCCACGTGAGCACGCGCGCAGGGCGCGTGGCGTAGGCGGCGCTTCGGCAAGTTGTCCTGTCGAAGAGGCAGCCGTTGGCGATGGCGGCGATTAGCTTCGCCGTTGGGCTGCCGCTGGCGCAGCATGCCCATGTGTTGTCGCTTTTGCTGTCGGCACTGGGTTGTGACTCTGGGCTGCGAATGCTGGGAAAAGCGCGCGCGGCCGCGGCCGTGGCAATGCGCGCTCATGCGAACACACGCGCAGGGTGCATGGCGCTGGCGCGCCAGATCGCCTCGTCGATGAGGCAGCCGTTTGCGCCTTCTGTGTGGAGCTTCGCCGTTGGGCTGCCGCTGGCGCAGCAGATCCACAGGGGTCCGGCATTTGCCATCGGCATTGGAAAGCAGCACTGCAAGGGCGCTGGGGTGACAATCCTATGGGTTCCCTTGCGCCTCAAGCGAGTGGCTGCGCCGTCGGGCTCCTCGCTGACGGCGACGCGCACGGCAGTTGCAGTCGCCCGCGGCTTTGGGTTTCGCCTTTGGGGTGGCCCCCCCGCTGAAGCGATTGCAATCATCGACGCAGCCGCCTTCGGCGCGAGCTTCGGACGGCTGGAGGGGGAGCGCGAGGGGGTGGGTCAGGCACCCCCTCGCTACGATGCGCGCGCATGGCTGCGGCAGCACCTCCATGGCAGAGTCCGTGGAATGCCTTGGGAAGGCCCTCTGGCAGCGCTGGGAGAGCACCTGGAGCGTCCCCCAGGAGCCGCGGGACTGCCTGGAACCGCTTGGGCACGCCTGGGAGCGCGCGGGCGCGCGCGGGAGCGCATGGAAGCGCCGCGCGGCGCCTTGGAGCGCTTGTGGGTGTTGAAAAGCGCGTGGGAATGCTTGGGCGCCTGGGAGCACCTGGGAGCGCCGGGGAGCGCTTAGGAGCGCTTCGGAGTTGTGGCAGCGCTGGGAACGCTGGGGAGCGCCTGCGAGCGCCTGGGAGCGCGCCAGGAGCGTGCCAGGAGCGCTTGGGAGCGCCTGCGAGCGCCTGGGAGCGCCTGGGGGCGTGCCGGGAGCCAGCGCGCGCCTGGGAACGCGCCTGGGTGCGTGCCGGGAGCGCCCAGGAGCGCTTGGGAGCGCTTGGGAGCGCTTGGGAGCGCCTGGGAGCGCCTGAGAGCGCCTGGGAGCGTGCCGAGAGCGCCTGGGAGCGTGCCGGGAGCGCCTGAAGCGCCGCGGAGCACCTGGGAGCGTGCCGGGAGCGCTTGGGAAAGCTTGGAAGCGCCTGGGAGCGCCTGGAAGCGCTTGGGAGCGCCTGGGAGCGCCTGGGAGCGCCTGGGAACGCGTGAGAGCGCCTGGGAGCGTGCCGGGAGCGCTTGGAGAGTTCTTGGGAGCGCCTGGAGCGTTTGGAAGCGCTTGGAGCGCCGCATGCTGTAATTTCATACGTTTGGAGCACCCAGGGGGCACCGCATGCTGTATTTTCATAGG
>CAUYUJ010016870.1:60957-88611 GCA_963575745.1 Prorocentrum cordatum | reverse complement strand
ATCATCATCATCATCATCATCATCATCATCAACATCATCATCATCATCAGCATCATCATCATCATCATCATCATCATCAGCATCATCATCATCATCAGCAGCAGCAGCCGCATCATCATCGTCAGCATCATTATCATCATCGTCATCATCATCATCAGCATCATCGTCATCAGCATCAGCATCATCATCAACAGCATCAGCATCAGCATCCGCATCATCATCAGCATCATCATCATCATCAGCATCAGCATCAGCATCATCATCATCATCATCATCATCAGCATCAGCATCAGCATCATCATCATCATCATCATCATCATCATCATCGTCATCATCATCATCATCATCATCATCATCATCAATCATCATCCTCCTGCTCCTCCTCTTCCTCCTGCTCCTTCATCTGCTCTCCCCCTGCGGCGGTGACGGACGACGACGACGACGACGACGACGACGACGACGACACGACACGACGACGGGGACTCTCCCTGCTCGCCCGCCCCGCGCGGGGGCGCGGTAGCGGCCTGCTCATCGCAGCCTCCTCCCTTGGAGTCATCACCACCCTCGGAGCCGCCCTCGGAGCCGCCCTCGGAGCCGTCGCCGCCCTCGCCCTCCTGATCCGCGTCCTCCGGGAGGTCGTCGCCGTCGCCAACGCCATCGCCCCCGCTTTGATCTGCGGGCGCTGAACAACGGCGTATAACAAAAACCGTTCGGCGGTCTGCGCGGAATTCCTCGGATCTTGGCGGCGCGCACAAGGGGGTGGAGGGAGGGGGGAGGGCTTCTTAGAAGCAGGCTGCTTCTTAGAAGGCGCTGGCCTTACAACTGTAGATTCGGCGGTGGACATACCTCCCTTTAGTAAACCTCCCCTTAACCGCATGCCGATGATAATAAAGGGACCCCCCCCTTCAGTGTTTAGAGTTGATTATCGTCGCCCTATACAAAATTCACATTGGGCGGCGAGCGCTGAGGCCGAACTTCATTATCACCTCGAAACGCTATGTTGAGATAGCAACATCAAGCGATGTTGATATAGCAACATCAAGCGAAGCGATCACACTTTTCAGGATGTGTCAAGCGAAACCAATGTATGTATGTATCCCCGCGCGCGCCTGAACTTTTTTTCTCTGGGGTTGATTATCCATGGAAAGGGGAGCACATGAGCTACCATACATGAGCACTTAAAAAAATCAAGTTTCATAAAGCGTTTGTAAATTAAAATTGATAGATTTGGAACTTTCCGTTTTTCTGTTCTTCTTCTCTTCTTCTTCTTCTCTGCTTCTTCTCTTCTTAATATTCTTCTACTTTCCTCTTCTTCTTTTATATTTCTATCTGTCCTCACGCTCGCCTGAACTTTTTTATCCCTGGGTTTGATTATCCATGGAAAATGAAGCACATGAGCTACCCTACACGAGCACTTAAAAAAATCAAGTTTCATAAAGCGTTTGCAAATTAACATTGATAGATTTGGAACTTTGGATTTTTCCTTTCTTCGTCCTCTTCTTATTCTCCTCTTCTTCTTCTTTCGTATTATTCTTCTACTGTGTTATTATTATTATTTTATATTTTTCTCTGTCCCCACGCTCGCCTGAACTGTTTCATCTCTGGGGTTGATTATCCATGGAAATTGAGGCACATGAGCTACCCTACACGAGCACTTACAAAAAACAATTTTCATAAAGCGCTTGTAAATAAAATCTAATAGATTTGAAACTCGAGATTTTCACAAAACGTGCTCGGCTTGGTCTCCTCTTGATCATCTCTTACTTCGAGATTATGCTGAGGTCTGCTGGGCTACTTTTATTATCTCTCCCTGAACCCCGAACTTTATTATCCCCTAGTGTTTATTCTCACGGGCATGAGGTTAGTGAAAACGGCCTGGGACCGAAATCGACGGATCTGGACGCGCAAAAATGACGGCCGCGACGCCCTCTCGCGAACCGAAAACGGCCAATTCCTCAATCGACGTGTCAGGGTAGGAGGTCTATCCACCTCCGATAGATAAGGCCTGCATCTTCTAAGAAGCAGGGGTGCTTCTAAGAAGCTCTCCCCCCTCCCCCTACCCCCCTCTGCGCGTGGCCGAGGATCGGCGCTGGGCCCACCTCCCTGGCGCGTTCCATGTCCCAGAGATCCGCGCCGATGCCAGGAAGGGCGCGCGGACCCCCGAGAGTTGGAGGCCTGGAAATTGGCACCAACACCAGCGCAGGGGGTTGCCTCCACATGGGGAAGATGATCCTAGATTTCGGTGTTGGTGGCAATATTTCGGTCACCTTGGAAGCCGGAATATTACCACCATCACCGAGATCGGGATCGTCCTCCCTCGGTGCGGGCACACTGCCGATCTTGGTGTTGGTGTCATCGTCTAGGCCTGCGAGAGAGGTCGGGCTCGTGCCGTTGTTGTTTCTCTTCCGTCGCGCACGTCGTCGATCGGCTGTGTCCTCGCCACGCCCTCGGCCTCGTGAAGACGAAGCCAGGACGAGGAGTTCATCCGGGTGACGATCTGGCCATCGCTCGGACGTCCATTCCCTGTGTTTTTGTTCGGTTTCGTGCGTGGCTTCTTCGGGAAATGATCAAGGATGTTCCTCGATGGTCCTCGCCGAAGGAAAAATGTTCACGTCCGAGCGATGCCAAGCGATAAGTCGAGGCTCCGAGAGCCCGCGGCTCTCGATGTCTCGGGCGCTGCGGCCTTCTCAGAGCGTTCCAGGACGCTCTGGGAGCGTTCCGGAACGCTATGGGAGGGAAAATATCCTCGTCCCCAGACCCCCGACGTCGTGATTGTTCACAACGTCGACCCCCAGAAGTCTCGATTCTTTCCCTGGGACCGGTTTTCCTCCTGAATCTTTTTCCGAAACGTCAAATCTGCAAACTCCCATCGGAAATTATAGATGTTTGACATGCTCGCCTTTCTCGTCTCGACAGCATCCAACACGGCCAACGGGGCCCCAAAGATCGTCACAATACGCCTCATGAGACCCTCAGCGGGCCTGAAGACGGTCTAATACACGGCCCAAGAAGGGCAATACGAACTGACATCTCGAGCCTTTCCCCACCTCATGTCTCCAGAAGCCTCCCAGAGATCCCCGAGGCACTCCCCAAAAGTACCTGCGGAGGCCTCCACGAGGCACCCGAAAGGCTCCCAAAGAGGCCCCCACAAGCTAACCGTTTTACCCTCAACAGAATCCTCGAAGACCCTGACGAAATGAACCCTCGCGGGCGAGAAAAACACCCAACCATTCCAACTCCAACGTAGCCTACCGAACGCCTTGGTCGTCTCTACTCCGCTAGGGGTCGGCGGAATGGCGTAAGCCACTCGGGCAAACTGTGTACGGCCGCCAACTGAGAATGCACATGTCCTCCTCTTCCTACCCCTCCTCCTCCCATTCCTCCTCAGTCTCCCACTAAGGACTCCCCCTCCTCCTCCTCCTCCTATTCCTCCTCTTCAGAGGCATGCCTCCACAGAGGCAAGCCCGAGGGGTGAAACTCAATTGGAACAACTCGAACTGACCACGCAGAAGGGCAACGAAGCCCATCCACATCGCCAATACGACAAACATTCCCATGCGAGGCCAGAACGTATGAACAGATCCAGCACGTAAAGACAGCAAAGAGCATGCGACTGATAGGGTAATGACGAGGAGGCGAACGTCAGCGAGGAGGAATCGATGGGGGGGGCTACGAGGGGAGCGAAGAGGGCACGCAAGTATGAGGAGGGCAAAAAGGAGGAACACGTAGAAGGCCAAGGAAGGAGAAGGTCCATTCCTTTTCCGCCTCCTCCTGCTCCGTTCCGCCTCCCTCTTCCAAGGCGGAGTAGCACGAATGGTGAGCGCGGAGCGGTTCAATGGAGACTAGCGCGAAGGGTTAGAGGAGGTACCGTCGACGCGTGTAGCTATATCGTTGTGCAGGCGACGGCGTCATTATGTGGACACTCGTCTCTAACTTTAGCGTCCTGCCTTCTCCTCCCTCTGTTCCTCCTCCTGCTGCTTATCCCCGCGACCTCAGGTAGGCGGCGACATCTAAACCCTACCCCGAAACAACCATGGACTCTCCTGAACCGCTTGGAGGCGGGGGCAGAGTTCGAACTTCTCCACGCGTGCGACGACTTCCAAACCATACCCCCGCAGCCCATCGAATTGTCCGAATCGTGGGTCGGCGAGGGTAGGATCCGGGCTCCGCCGCCGAACGGATGCCCCTCCCACTTGTTCAGCCCGGCCAGTCCTCGTCCTCGCCGCTGGCAACGTCGGCGTCATCGACGGGCACGCAGTCTCGGAGGGAAGCCACGTCCTGCCTCCTCGACCGCCATCCCTCCTCCCGGCCTTCCCTCCGCCTCCACTACCCCGTGTCCGCGTCTGCCATCCACTTCCTCCTCCAAGAGGGGCCCAGGGACACGCAGAAAAAGCATGCAGATCCAAGGATTCCCCATATGCTCCACCGGTTTCGGGGTGTTCGTCCTCCCCCCCACTCCCCATCTTCTCTCCTATGCTCTTGGAGATCGACGATAACCCTGTGTCTGTGTACGTGTTTCCCCTCCTTGCCACCGTCCGCGTTTACCATCCACTTGCAACTCCTCCTCCTCCTCCTCATCATCATCATTATCCTCCTCCTCCTCCTCATGGCACTCTACTCCCGCTGATCCTCTCCTCCTTCCTCATCATGCCAAACTTCGTCACCCCACTTGGTGCACCCAACTCCTTTGGGCCGACTTCGTGGAAAATTTCGTCACCCAACTTTGTGCACCCAGACTTCGTCACCCAACTGTGTGGCCAACTGTCGATGATCTGCATCACCCAGCTTCGTGCCTCGCGCCCCGCCATGCGCGCTCCTTCGGCGGTGGACAAACCTCCCTCTAGTAAACCACCCTTTAGTGGAAACGGCCTGGGACCGAAACTGACGGACCTGGACCCGCAAAAATGACGGCCGCGACGCCCTCTCGCGAACCGAAAAGGGCCAATTCCTTAATCGACGTCTCAGGGTAGGAGGTCTGTCCACCTCCGACTTTGTAGCCAACTGTCGATGATCTGTATCACCCAGCCTCGTGCCTCGCGCCCCGCCGTGAGAACATACTCTTCGCAGCCCTCGCGCGCCTGCGGCGCCCCCCCCCCGCGGAGAAGGGCAGCCGCGCTCGGGCCCGGAGCTTCGCGACCCGCGGAGAGCGCGCTGCGCGATCTTTACCTCGACACCGCCGGGTGTGTTGCCGATGCCTCCGCCACGGTTTCGGCCTTGCCCACCGACGCCGAGGTCGAGTCCCGCCCGAGCTGTGTGACTATCTGCTAGGGGGCCACATGCGAACCCTACCCCTACCCCCCACGATTTCGGAGGGGGAGGGTGGGGTTCACTTCGTTCGGGAACTCCCGAGCGAGGTGAACCCCACCCTCCCCCCAGAAATCGTGGGCGGTAGGGGTAGGGTTCGCATGTGGCCCCCTATCTGCCGCCGCCACCGCCATCGGGGGAACTGCGAGCACTGCCCGCCCCAGTGGAATGGGAAGGGGTCCTCGCAGGTACAGCATCTGGTGCCATGTTCGTCGCCCCCGACTGCTGAAATTCCAATCTCCACACCCCGTGCAACAGCTCTGTCACTGCCGACGTGACCGAACAGGGAAGAGGGAGGACACGGTATGGATGTGAAGTCGTGCGAGGCCTTTGGCCGGGCCCAGTTCACCAGTTGCGACAAGAAGGGCACGAGTAGGAACCATCGCACCGACTTTGCTGGAACGAGCAACAGCCGACTGGGAACGGTGAGCATGCACGCGACGGAGCACGACGGAGCGATGACACGCAGTTGTACGGCTGCGACGCGAAGGAGAGGATCAGCGAATTCAGGCGAGAGCCGTTGCCTGGGGAGGAGACGCTCGACCACGATGTTGGTTCTTCTCTTACCGAATTCGTAAGACTGGGGCTGACAAGCGCACTACGACGAACGCGTTCACGATTCCACTGGGATGAAGCCCGTGAAGCACTATCGCACGGACTAGTTCAGAACATCTGCACTGGGGTTGCAACAACGCTGATGGCGTCGCCGTGAGCACAGCCAGATCTGGTGGTGGCGTAAGCTCTAGGGGAACGAAGAATGGCATGAAATCGGAGGTCCGCGCGGATTTCTCGGATCCGCGCTGGACCCTCCTCGCTGGCGCGCGCAGCGCGGCAGTGGCGGCGCCGGCCTGCGAGTACAGGGGAGCCCCCTCCCTGGCGCGCGGAGCGCGCCAGGGGCGGCGCCGGAAGCGCCGCCTGGGGGCCCCAGCGCCGATCAGAGAAATCCGCGCGGACCTCCCAGTTTTTGTGTTGACGTCCGTGACGTCAAGCTTCGTTCCCCTAGTCCCTTAGAGTACACGGGCTCCCACTGCCTGAGGCTTCTTGCACGCTCCTCGTGGCGTAGACTCTGCACGTCTGAGGCCGTTCCCTTTCCCTCCTCTGCGGCCGCCCTCTTCGTTTCTATCTGTCTCGGTGTACCCATGCAGCCGGGCCTGCTGACTCAGGAACGCCTGAGACGGGAGCGAGACCCCTTTTCGGGGATCTTCTTACCCGGGTCGATCCAGACCCGGGTCAGCAGGAAACCAACAACTGCAATGCAAGAAAAAAACTGCAACGCAGTTTTCGCAAACCCGGGTCAGCCAATATGCGCGGCCGCCTCGCGGCCACGAGCGGCTCGCTAACCCGGCTCAGCCAGAGGGGGTCTTTGCAGGATCCTGCAGGATCTGGTGCCCTGGCTGACCCCCTGTTTGCATTGACCCCCGTCTCAAGGCTCCCGACCTTGGCGGCACCAAGAGAGCCCGGGTGCACGAGGAGGGCAAGAGGAGCACAGAATGACGTACGGAACAGCGGATCCCGTCCAAAACTACAACGGTCCTTCCTTCACCGTCTTGACCGTAGCCGTGCGAGGCCCGTCGCCATTTCAAACACGTTCGCGTCCGCTCTCGCTGCTGACAGACAAACTCGGGAACAAACTCCACACCGTCCTTCGATTCGATTCAAGCCTGCATGGTGGCAGGTTCCGTCGGTGTCTCTCGGCTCCTTGCATGGGCGACATCGATGTTGCACAAATGGTTTTGGTGTTCGACAAGCATGCCTACGGAAAGTGCTCACGCTGGCGAATTACTACAGTGGAACGTACATGTCGTGTTGGGTCTAGGCTCTCTCCTCCATAAAGCTCATAAGCACGGCATGTCCATGCAACTCGGGTTAACCCCTTTAAAACCAACTTTTATTATGCATATACCTGCCTGCTCCTCATCCTGCTCCCAACGCTCCTCCTCCTCCTCCTCCTCCTCGTCCTTTAACGCCAACTCCTCCTCCCTCGCTCCTCCCTCCCCGTTAATCGCGTTCCTCCTCACACTGGCCGATCCTTCTTCTCCTGCCTTTCCCACCTCCCTCCCTCCTCCCTGTGGTCCCCCTCTATCACTCGGGGAAGGCCAAGAGGGGGGCGTCCCAGAGGGGGGGCGAAAATCATGGCCGGCGGCACGTGCGCGGCCCAGAAGAGGGGGCCAGGGACGCAACGAGATAAGAAGAGGCGCCATTAGATCTGGGGAGACACGATCCCCCCCCCTAGTCACCCCCCCCTCTTGGCCGCCCCCGACTCCCTCCCCGTGGAGCGATTCTTCGAGGCATGGGCTCTTGGAGCCGTCGACTAGGTCGGGGGGCCGGAGCTCGTCGTCCTGGATCGGACACTTGGACGGCCCCGGGCCCCTGCAGAGAGTCAAGAGTTCCTTGATAAGCGCGGGGGGGTACCCCCCGACGGCGGTCAATCTCGCCCCGTCGTCGCGCCGCGACGGCCTCCGGCGCGCGGCGGCTGCTCTCGGCGGGGATGCGACGCCCCCCCGACGCTCATCGAGAAACTCGGAGTGCAGATCCACCGCCGCAGTCCTGACCAATCCTGGGTCCAGGAATGGTCTAGATTTTTATATATATATATATACACACACATTCCTCTTCTTATGTTTTTACAAGCCTGGGGGGGTGGGGAAACCATCCCCCCCCCCCCCTAAAACTGGATCCCCGGGATCTGGGGTTCTCGGGCTCCCTTGGACGTCCTTGGAAAAGGTCACCCGGCATTCCGGGTCTCCACAAACGTCTGGCCAGCAGACCCAGAGCGATCAGAGGGGTCATCAGAAAGGCTCAAGGGAGGCCCCTGGCCCAGGCAGCACAAGAGCGCTCCAAGAGGGACTCCAATTGCTTCAGGACGGCCCAAAAGACCCCCAAGGCACCCCAAAAAGCTTTCCAAGGGGGCCTTCAAAACACAAAAATCGTCGCATTCCCTTCGAAAAAAACTTACAAGTTTTAGCACATTCGTCTTTCGGGCTCAATCAGCTGTCAAGACGGCTTCAAAGCCCCCGAGATTGCCTCAAGACGCCCCAAAAGGCCCCCAAGAAAGCTTCAAGACGGCCGAGCCGGGCCCCACGATCGCCCACGAGAGCCCCAAGACAGCCCATAATGGACCCAAGAGGCCCCCCAAGGGCTCCCAGCACAAGCCCAAAAGGGCCATGGGAGGTCCCCGGAACTGCCCCAGATGGGTCCAAAGGGGGCTCCAGCGGGCCCAGGCTCCCCAAGACGGCCCAAGAAGGCCCCAGGACGGCCCATGAAGGCGCCAAAACGGCCCACGAGGGCCCCGAAAACACCCCCACGATGTTTCCGAATGCCAACATTCATTGATTTTGCTCCCATGACATTCCACATTGTGACCCAGTCGTTGAGGGTCTCGTGGTATGTAGCGAAGATGCCCGAGGATGCCCCAAACAACTTTCACAAGAGGATCGTGAGGCCTCCAGAGGTCCAAAGATGTCCAATATTGCCCCAAATAGCTCGTCGACTGCTGCAATATCGTCGTCGTCGTCGCCGTCGCTGCCGCCGTCGTCGTCGTCGTCGTCGTCGTCGTCGTCGTCGTCCTCGTGACCGGGAGGGGCGCCCCGGGAGGTCTCCAGCCGTCCACACGTCGTCGTCGTCGTCGTCGTCGTCGTCGTCGTTCGTTGTCGTAATCGTCGTCGTTATCAAGGTCGTTCCCTTTTTGGCCAGCCCGCCGGGTTTGCTCGACCCGGCCCGGCCGGCAACTCAGGAGGAGGATGAGGAGGAGAGGGCGAGGAAGAGGATGTGGACCAGGAGAACGCGAATAAGAAAATGAAGAAACAGGAGGAGGGAATTATACGCAAGGGGAGTACGGAGGACGAGTGGCGAATATCACACAGACAGAAAACGAGGAGGGGGAGGAGGAAGAGGGAATAGTGAAATCCGCTTCGCCCGGGTATGCTCACAACTCCCACCTTGGAAACGTTTTGCCTCGCAGTGGTCCCGCCGTTTTTGCCTGAGACATCCTCGCAACTCTGGAGTCCGAGACTCCCTGGCCTGAGGTGTTCAGGCCAATTTCGCCTGAGACAGTCTCGCAAGTCTGACTTCGGAGGTGCCCTGCACCATCGTGGTTAGCCGACTTTCGCCTGCGACGTCTCCTCTGGCCCTGAGCTGAGGTGTTCAGACCACTCTTCGCTTGAGACTTCCTCGCAAGGCTGACTTCGGAGATGCCCCGCCCCATAGTGCTCGGGCCAATTGCGCGTAAGACATCCTCGCAACTCTGACCTCGGAGGTGCCCTACCCCAAGGTGGTCCGGCCACTTCCGCATGCGACACCCTCGCAACTCTGCGTCCGGGGATGTCCTAAGCTGCGGTGTTCCGGTCACTTTCGCCAGAGCCATCCTCGCAACTTTCGGTACCGAGGTGCCCTGAGCTGAGGAAATCAGACCACTGTGGCCTGAGACCTCCTCCGAACTCTGACCCCGGAGAAGCCCTGCCCCAAGGTGGTCCAGCCACTTCCGCTTTGAGACTTTCTCGCAACTCTACGTTCCAGGGCTCCTTGAGCTGAGGTGTTCGGGCCACTTTCGCTAGAAACGTTCTCGCCGCTCTGGGTTCCGAAATGCTCTGCCCCATGGTATTCCGCCACTTTCGCTTGAGACATCCTCGCGTCACTGAGTTCCGGTCTGTCCTGAGCTGAGGTGTTCAGGCCGTTTTCGCTTGAGACATCCTCGCAACTCTGAGTTCCCGTATGTCCTGAGCGGAAGTGTCCAGGCCATTTTCGCTTGAGGCATCCTCGCACACTGACCTCGGCGATGCATTGGCCCATTGTACTCTGGCCATTTTCGCCTGAGACCCTCGCACCTTTCAGTTGCGAGATGCCCTGAGCAACTGGTCAGGCCACTACCGCCTGAGATACGCATGTATATGCGAACCCATAGTTATATACATTTGTATCTATATATATATATATATACATACATATGGGCGTGCACCGACAAAGCACGTACGAATTGCATATCCATGTTCAGACCCTTACACACATACATGTATATGTACGCATGTACGCTGTATACACACAACACTGTAAGTATAGTGTAACACCTATATATACGCACACGGAACGTGCATGCGCGTGCGCGTGTATACATGCATGCGCGCATTTACGCACGCACGCATTCCGCTTGCGTGCGGACGGACCTCAACGGACCAAGGTGCATGGCGCGCAGCGCCAATGAAGTCTTGTGTATATATACATGTCTATATATACTTATGTGTACCTATCTTCATATATGTATATACATATATTTTAATATATATATATATAAAAATATGTATATAAATGCATTCCTGGCCAAGACAGGAAGGCGTATGCACCGCCCCTGGCCCGGGACGGGCCAGGCCTGAGCAGTGGAATCATGCGTATCCCGGCGCCCTACCCCAACGCGGTGACGCAGCACGCGCGCGGCGGCGCAGCTGGGCGGCTCGCGACCTGGAAAGCCCTCGCCCCCACGAGCCTGCCTCGGGCCCCCCACCGAGTGCTGAGGCCCGGGAGTTCCGACCCCGAGACCGACAACGGGGCCGCGCCCAAGCCGGAGCCCGAGCTCGACGGTTCGGCCAGAGCCGGAGTACACTCGGCCCGTATCACAAGGATGCGCGATGAGGATGCAGGGGCATTCGACGCCCATGTGGAAGCTTTTCGAGCGGGGTGCGGCCAACGAAAGTGGCCAAGGATGGGCCGAAGGGGCAAGGATGCAAGGGTGCCCTTAGGAAGGTTGCCCATCGTTACCATGCGGCTCGACTGTAACACTCAAAGCCGTCAGGATGGTGATGATATAGTACGCGCGGCTCCCAGAAAAGAGGCCAAGTGATGCCAATGACGCCCAGGGCGAGGCCGCCGCCAAAGACGCCGAGGAAGCCATGAGCAGAGGGATGCAAGCAATTGTCCGCTGCTGATTCTTAAAACAACAGAGCTGACTGCTCAACGCGAAGGGGATTGCTAACTAGTTGAAGTCGACTCTCAAAAATCATTGAGTGAGCAGGGGCTTCGTTGGGGGGCAGGCCTTGGGGATTCGGTAATCATGGAAGACAGCACGAACCGTGAAGAAAGGAAGCCCCAGTCGCCATAGACTTGCAATCGCCTCAGATGCACTGCAAAGAAAAGAACCAATGGCCAGAATATCAAACAGTACCGCTACATGTAGAAACGCCGGGGCATCGCCACACAGCCCCGTAAGCTTTTCTCAAGCGTAAATAACACCGCACCTGGGACGCATGTTCCACACCCACGGGCAAGGGAAGACAACCTCAATTGAATCCACAACAAACAAAGAAGACCCCAAACCTGCGACGTCGTGATTCTCCGATCCCAGAACCCAAAGGCTCCAGAAACCGTTCCTTGGGAAGCGCGTTTGCGTCCCATGTAGTGTGTTCACGACTCATGAGCACGACAACGGCGAACGGACCCAAATAATGAACTTGAAAGATCCACGAACATAGTGAAAGAACCTTAACATCTAGAACAAGTGCCTCCAAGACGGCCGAGATGGCCTTGGGTGGCCTTCAGGACGGTCCCAAGGCGCCTCCAAGACGGCAAAGGTAGCCCAAATATGGCCTAAGATGCCCTCCAGATGAGATGGCCCAAGAGGCCCCCAAGACGCCCCAAGAGGGCTCAAAGAGGACATGCAAGCCAAACTCATTGAGATCCCGCAGGTGTTTCAATGATTTTAGGTCGGGCATGTCCCCCTACAGGCGGATTCTGGAGGACAAAATAGCCAAACACATACTCAAAACAATTGTTTTTTGTATACAAAAAAACAAAAACTGGAGCATCGTTCCATGACCTTTTACTTCTCTTTCGTCTTCTTCTTTTTCATCGTCCCACGTCAGTGGCCACAAAGAATGCAATCGCGCCGAAATCTAAAACTGCACGCTTCTATTCCCGGCAAGGCCGCTCGACTTTGCAGGCGCCTTCACCGGTTGATCTACCTAGCCTCCTCTACGTGCTGATCACACCGACGTGATGGATCTACGAGTTCGCTGCGCATCAATCTCTCGCAAGCCAAAGCGGAACTAACCCTTTTCCGAATCTCGGGACGACCAAAGTCTAGAATCCGAGCCGAATCCGAAAACTAACCGAAACGACCTGGGAGGAGGAGCGCCTCAACTCCCGTGAGACGTCGCACTCCGCCCGTCTCGCCCTTCGCGCCGGCCCAAATGGCGGGGCGAAGGCGGTAAAATGAAGGGCCCCCTCATCGGCACGATACTGGAATGGTTGGACCTCCATGGACTCTTACCGACTCTTGCGTGCCGAACCGTCGTGGTAAATCACAACGCTGGATACGCTTTCGAACATGATGAACCCTGCGAGTGCCGTCTGTTGGGTTCCGATCGCCACCATTGCGACAAATCACTGCGTTGGGACATGCGCTTTCAAGCACGATGTGCCCTGAGCGTTGTGAATCAGCATCTCCACGTTGGTCCCGACTTCTTCTGCATCAAGGTTCAGTCCAAGGCCGATCAGACCTTTAGACGTGCACATAGTTTTCGTGAACCATGGTTCGGTTCCAGAGGACACGCCAGAGCCCGTGCAACTCTCACTCTCATACTCTGCGTAATCGGCAAGGCCAGGGTTGCAGGTCAAAGTGAAGCTCGAAGCACCGTCGGCCACGTCGCCATCGGCATTCGTGTACACGTAACAGTCATCAGATCCTGACACTTCCTTGACGTACTCGGTCTGCGCCAGAACTGAGCATGACGCATCTGTATAGGTTTCAAACGCGTACACTCCTGCTATCGCTGCAGACACCTCGAATCTACAAAGCGCTACTAGCAACATAACAGACACAGCATATGCCATCGTGAACAGACAGACAAGAGATCGATACTCTTATCGAATCTGCGTCTCGACTGGCACACGCTTCGAAAGCTTGAGCACACGTGTCTTCTACGGATGACCCTCTACGACGTTTAGACACTCCTCCCGTCGAGGGACACGCCCGACCTAATGCACGAAGCCAGGCTCGTTGAGGCCCCCCCAGACTTTGCACAAATTGGACGCCCGAGTTATCCGGGGTAACTCGGGTCCGGGATAACTCGGGTTTGGGTTCCCGAAAAACGAACCCGAGTTAGCCCTGACCCGAGTTACCCCTGATGATTCGGGGCCCTGGACGCCCGAGTTATCCGGGGTAACTCGGGTCCGGGGTAAGTCGGGTTCGGAATCCCGAAAAAGGAACCCGAGTTATCCCTGACCCGAGTTACCCCTCATGATTCGGGGCTCTGAACAAAGTCCGCACCCTCGCCGCCCACATCCCGCGCCACCTGCTCGACGCCTCGCCTGGCCGGTGCCAGACGACCCGAGGCAGGAACGGGAGGGCCCTCGGCCGAAGCCCGCACCGGGAGAGCACAAACGGAGTCTCGATGCGTGTTCAGTACAGGGAAAGTCCCCCATACAGGGGGATTTCCGACGTAGACTCAAACGTACCCCAAATATACCCCAAGAAGGTCAAAACGTAATCCCCCAAAAAGTCCCCAGACTATGCTTGGACTATTTTTCGACTATGGTTGGGTATCTTTTATGTTTCGTCGAAAATCCCCCTGTAGGGGGAACGCCCGACTTAAGCCAAGAGGGTGGTGTCCAAGAGGAGGGGGGGGGTGGCCGCAGAGCCGACCACAAGAAACCAACCCTGAGACCACAGGACGTCCATTGATTTTTGGTATGGAGACGTCGCGCCCCCCACAGCAAAGCCATCGAAACCAAAGAAACCCAGGGCACCCTGGACGCAAGCAGGGTGTTTCTCGGAACGGGCCCCCACTGTAAACATGAAGGTGGCACGTGCCCACTGTATGTTCAGTAGGCGGCGCGCCGAGGCGGGAAATGAAAAGGGGCGGGCCTTCCCAGAAAGCTCGGAAGTTCGCGGGCCTATCCCGCAGACACAAAAAAAACACTTCTCAGACGGTGACGAGGGCCTCTGAGCAGTCGCGCCGCCGTCTGAGGAGGCCCTCTCCTTCTCACTTCCCACCCTCGCTCACCGCCAAACGATGGAAGTCGGGGCAGGCATCCAGCGCGACTCCATGCAGTGAACGCCCACTGCTGGTAGGCGGCGCTCGCTGCGACTCTACCGCCCGCGCCGCAGACATATCCAGCCCAACGTGAGCCCCTCTGCCATATTCCTCCTCCTCCGGCTCTCCGCCTCCTCCTGGCTCCCTCTCACCTTCCTCTGCCTCGTCCCCCTCCCTCCTCCTCCCCTCTCCTCCTCATTCTCCTCCTCCTCCTGATCTTTACCCTTCGCCATCTCCTCCCCCTTCTCATCCTCCATCTCCTCCTCACCCATCCATCTTCCTCCTCCTCCTCTTCTTCACTATCCCTTCCTCCCCTTCTCCTCCTCCTCCTCTCCCCACCACCGACGCCGGCGACGACAGCAATGACGACGACAACAACAATCGGATGACCAAACATCCGCTCCAAACCAAACCCTGGACACCAGCCAAGATCCATCCTGGCAACTCTCTCGGGATGCGTCTGAAGTGGCGACGAGGTCCCCCAAAGCGCGCAGAACTTACGAAACGACGGAGACGTCGACCTCCGCCTCTGGACGTACGTATTCGGAGGTCTCTGGATGAAGCCAGACGCCACTGCGGGCCCCCCAGAAGTCTCAAGGGGCGTCGGGAGACCTCCCGAAAGTCTCGAGATGCCTCTCGAATCGACTCTCCTGATCCCCCCAAAACACTTGACAAGCAGATCGAACATCCTCCTCCTCGAGGGCGACCGAAGCGGGGGGGCCAGCTCCAGGGGGGGGTAACCAGCCTGGAACATATCCATATCCCCATGCTGGGCATCTCCTCATCACGATGCCAATCTTAGGGATTCCCTTGCTTTTCGAGGGCGAATCCCTAAGATTGTCATCGCCTTTTGGCGTGCCAATCTTAGGGATAGGGATACGCTCGAGGCTGGTAAGGAATGGCCCCCGCGGTCCAGGACCCGTGTTTCCCTCGGGGCACGGCTCCCCCCATGCTGAATTATCGGAAGAGCAGGATTCAATCAGTCGGGCCTGTTCCTCTACAGGAGAAGCATCCAAAAATAGTCAGAAACCAGTATGGGGATTTTGTCCAGGAAGCTTTTTTTGATTTTGGTTGGGGCGTATGGGGCGTATGTTTTGAGTATCCTTTCTTGTTCGCCAACAATCCGCCCGTAGGGGCACCTCGAGCCGGTATGGGCTGTACTTGCGCACAGATCGGCGGCAGGCCCCCGATGCGCCGCCGAAGCCTGCGCGCTCCCGGGCAGGGCGGGGTATTTTCTCGCCATGGCTCGGACGTCCATGCCGTGTGCTGTTTTCGTGTCCATCCCGTCAAGGATGCTCCTCGATGGTCCTCGCCGGAGGAAAAACGCACACGTCCGAGCGATGCCAAGTATTCGATTCGACGGTGGACAAGGGGCCCTTCAGTGAACAACCCTGTAGTGAAAAACTGCCCAGGGCCGAGACCGACGGACCTGGACCCGCGAGGAAATGACGGCCGCGATGCCCCCTCGCGAACCGAGAGCGGCCATTTCGCCAATCGACATGTCAGGGTAGGAGGTCTATCCACCTCCGAGGTATGCCCATGCGACTGGGGGTCGATGTTCCCCCCCCTTTGAGCCTCTTTCCTTATCCTCCGCCCGTCTCGTTGCCCTTGGCTGCTCGAATCCCATCCGCGTGCCGTTTTGGGGCGAGATTGATGCCATGGTGAGATTGGCTCAGGATGCGCTCCAAGATTCGCAAAGCATCTAGCGGCCCTCGCGTTTGCAATCCGTGATCAATCCTGGGAACAAGGAAGAAACGTGTCCTGACCATGACCTCCTCCTCTTATTTAGGCACGTCCCCCTACGGGCGGATTGTTGGCGAACAAGAAAGGATACTCAAAACATACGCCCCATACGCCCCAACCAAAATCAAAAAAAGCTTCCTGGACAAAATCCCCATACTGGTTTCTGACTATTTTTGGATGCTTCTCCTGTAGAGGAACAGGCCCGACTGATTGAATCCTGCTCTTCCGATAATTCAGCATGGGGGGGGCCGTGCCCCGAGGGAAACACGGGTCCTGGACCGCGGGGGCCATTCCTTACCAGCCTCGAGCGTATCCCTATCCCTAAGATTGACACGCCAAAAGGCGATGACAATCTTAGGGATTCGCCCTCAAAAAAGAAGAGAATCCCTAAGATTGGCATCGTGATGAGGAGGTGCCCAGCATAGGGATAGGGATATGTTCCAGGCTGGTAGTATTCTTCCAGGCCGAGGTCTTCATCCCGAGCCAGCTTCTCGGACAGCCCCGGGGCCGCCGAGGACCCCAGGACTGCTCCTTGAGACGGCGAAAACACCTCAGAGCCCGTCTCCCTCCGGACCCGCTTCCCAGGGCAAGGAATTGCCTCTCCCCTCAGCGCAAGGGCCCCTGACCCTTTGGCAGCGGCACAAAGTTACGAGGCCCAAGACACTAAAGATAGGACAAAGTTACGAGGCCCAGGACATTAGATATAGGGGGAGCATCTCGAAGTGCTATCCCTAACGCAAAAACGGGGACCTCGGAGAGGCCAGTCTTCTCAAGAACGACGCACATATCCGTAGCCGCGCCCTCGCGGTCTGCATTCCGGGGCGCGATCCCGCGGGAACGCGATCGCATGGATACGTTGCGCGCGGGGCATCCGCGAAAAGACGCTCAGCATCCGCGGGGTCGCGGCCCAGGGGCCCGTTCCGCGAGGCCGCGGATACTTATATTTATATATATATATAAGTATTTGTATGCACATATACATATATAGTCCACGATCTTCTTCGTGATACTAGGATTTGGGGTTCTTTTGTTCTCGATTCCCTTACTACGTACTCGAACCTCGGCGACGACGACGATTTGCGGCGCGCAGAGGAGGGTTGGGGGAGCGGGGGAAGCTTCTTGGAAGCAGGCTACTCATTCGAAAGCGCTGGCCTTCCACCTATAAGATACCCCGCGCCTTCTAAGAAGCAGGGGTGCTTCTAAGAAGCCTCTCCCCCTCCCCATACACCCTCTCAGCGCGTGGCCTTCACGACGGCGACTCAGGGGCGTCCAAGAGGGGGGCTTCCAAGGGGGGCGCAAATCATGGCCAGCGGCATGTGCGCGGCCCCGGGGAGAGGGGGCAGGGACGTACTGAAAAAAGGAGAGGCGCCACGACAACCGGGGAGATATCATGGCCCCCGGCATGATATCCACCCCCTCTGGTCACCCCCTCACGTTGCCCCTGGTTTTCGGGCTATAACTCACTTCTCCGGCGGCCTTCCGGGGCGACCCGGGCACCCCAAGCACCCTCTCGACGAGGCGCAGCCGCCGGAAGGCGTCCCGAGGCTGGCAGGCCGACGAAAACCGACGAACACGTCCGAAAACCTCGAGCCCCGACCCCCCCCCTGCTTCTGCTCTCTTTCGCTGCCCCTTCTGCTTGTCCTGTCGCTCCCGTTTCTGCGCTCCCTCCTGCCTGCTATTGTTTGTGCTCGGCCTTATGCTGCCGCTGCTGCTCCTGCTCCCGCTCCCGCTCACGCTTCTTTTCCTCCTCATCCTTCTCCTCCTTCCGTGCCTCCCCCCCCCCTGGTCGTCGCTCCCCTCTCTGCCGCCCCCGAGCGCCGACGGCGGCGCCGCCGCCCGGGCGCGGCGCCTCCGCGGCCGCCCCCGAGGAGAGCCCAGAGGAGGCCGGCCACGCCGCCCTGGCGGGGGGGCGCGCTGCCCGCGCGGGGAGCCCCGCCGCGGCGCTGTCCGCTGCCCGCGCGGGGAGCCCCGCCGCGCGGGGAGGAGGATGAGGAGGAGGAGGAGGAGGAGGAGGAGGAGGAGGAGGAGGAGGAGGAGGAGGTGAAGGAGAGAAGGAGGAGGAGGAGGAGGAGGAGGAGGAGGAGGAAGGGAGGAGGAGGAGGAGGAGGAGGAGGAGGAGAGGAGGAGGAGGAGGAAGGAGGGAGGAGGAGGAGGAGGAGGAGGAGGAGGAGGAGGAGGAGGAGGAGGAGGGGAGGAGGGATGAGGAGGAGGAGGAGAAGGAGGAGGAGGAGGAGGAAAAGGGGGAGGAGGAGGAGGAGGGAGGGAGGAGGAGGAGGAGAAGGAGGAGAGGAGGAGGAGGAGAGGAGGAGAGGAAGGAGGAGGAGGAGGAGGAGGAGGAGGAGGAGGAGGAGAGGAGGAGGAAAAGGAGGAGAAGGAGGATGAGGAGGAGGAGGAAAGCAGGAGGAAGAGGAGGAGGAGGAGGAGAAGGAGGAGGAGAGGAGGAGGAGAGGAGGATGAGGAGGAGGAAGGGGGGGAGGAGGAGGAGGAGGAGGAGGAGGAGGAAGAGGAGGGAGGAGGAGGAGGAGGAGGAGGGGAGGAGGAGAAGGAGAGGAGGAGGAGGAGGAGGAGGAGGAGGAGGAGGAGGAGGAGGAGGAGGAGGAGGGAAGTAGGAGGAGGAGGAGAAGGAGGAGAAGGAGGAGGAGGAGGAGGAGGAGGAAGGGGAGGAGGAGGAGGAGGAGGAGGAGGAGGAGGAGGAGGACGAGGAGGAGGAGGTTGGGAGCAGGAGGGGGGAAGTGAGGAGCGGGAGAGGGGGGGGAGTGAGAAATTGGACGCCCGAAATGGGTAGAGTAGGAGCTCGACCACAAGAAGCCTTCCACAAGAGACACAATCCTGAGTTTCTTGGTGTGGGAGCGCCACGCTCTGCATCGCAAAGCCATCGAAACCAAAGAAACTCAGGGCACCCTGGAGGCAAGCAGGGTGTTTCTTGGCATGGGTTTCCACTGGACGGTAAAATGGGGCAACCTAGGTCCATTATCGATAAATTGGCACGCACGTTGGCGCGCCTATGGAGCGCACATGACGCCTCCACTTTGCTTGCGTTTGCATGCTCAGCGCGCGATTCGCGCGGCTCGCGGTTGGCGCGCATTTGGCGCGTCGACTGCTTCGCCCTCTGGTTGTCAGAGAGTGCGCCCGAAACGGGTACGCAACAAAAATGGGCACACTGGCCAACAACTAACGATGTACATAACCGACAACAGCCACTGTTGGGCAAGCGGCTTTGTGTCTTCCGTGAGCAACGTCCGCGGCGGCGCGGACAGAGAGTCTGGCTCAAAGTGAGCAAGAACTGCTGTTCGACATCGTACCCTTGATTTACGTTTCCATTGCGATCGTCCCGTGCGAAGGGGCGGGCCTTCTCTTGAGCAGGGACAGGCCGTCCCAGCACTCATGTACGCCAACCACGACATGCTCGTAGAAAAAAAAACATGTAGCAAGAACAACAACAGTGCTCTTAGAGCATACAATTAGTCTGCCACGACATGTTCTCAGGCCGAAAGAATGCTCAAAAACAAAAATAATGTTCGTGACTCATAGGACCGATATATTTCGAAAAAGAGGCATCAACCAAAAATGTGCCTAACAAACATCGTGCAAGCCACTTTGGCGGGCCTATACGCTAGCCAGGGCGCTTCGCCAGTGCTTGAGGCTCAAAAGGCCCAGAAGTCCCCCAGCCTTCTGAGACGTGTCCTGAAGTCTCCCCCGACGAACCAGAGAACTGCTCAGAAAGGCGAGGGCTTCTGAAAAGTCCCGCCGCTGAGAAGGCCTTCTCCTTCTCCCTTCCCCCCCCCGCTCGCCGCTGAGCAGCGGTAACGGCACGGCAACAAGAGCGCGGGGCAGCAGCGGCACAAACCAGTCATTTTTACGATTCGCGATGGCGCCCATGGCCGGCCCCGCCCCCAACTCTCGAGGAGCCCACACGGGACGTACACGCCCAACCACGTACATGAACATGGTCCAACCACGTGCATGAACACGGCCGCGTGATACGACGAACGTTAGCGCAATGCGCGCTCTCGAAACTGACGAACATCTGAGTACGTGTACATCCTTCCTTCACTCTTGACCTCTACCCACCCCCCGTGGTCACGTCGCGATTCACGCCGGCGCCGTCTGGGGACTAGCGCTTCCCAGACTGCGCCTGCGCGAGCCTGCACGGAGGCAGGAGGGAGGCGAATCGAAACAAGTGGCGGCCATCACCGACGCTCTCAGCTCCAGGTGGTGGCCGCCGTGGGCAGGGCCCACGGAGCCGCCATGCATCCGGCAGTGCCGATCGGAGAAGAAGCATCTGCATAAGCATAGGTCGGGCGTGTCCTCCTACAGGGGAATTGTGGACGAAAACAAAAAAACAGTCAAAAGTGCTCCCAAGTGGTCAAAGGGAGCCAACAAATCGTCCCCGGACTATTGTTGACTAGTCTCTTGAACATTCGTTCTGAAGAAGGACAGGACATGCCCGCCTTACGTAAACATAAGCCTCAACTTTGGGAGCTGGGCGCGGATGTCTTCGATCGCATGTGGGGGGCGTTACGTTATGGAGGGGGAGGGGGGGAGAAGGAGGGGAGGGGCATAACGCGCGATATGGGGCCAGAGGGTGACAAAACATCTCTCAGGTGGGGGGAGAGGAGGCGGAGGAGGAGCTGGATGTGGAGGCGGAGGAGGAGGAGCAAGAGGGTGGAGCAGGAGGGGGCGGGAGGAGGAGGAGGAGGAGGAGGAGGAGGAGGAGGAAGAGGTGGAGGAGGGGAGGAGAGGAGGAGGAGGAGGAGGAGGGAGGAGGAAAAAGACGAGACAGGAGGAGGAGGAGGAGGAGGAGGAGGAGAGGAGGAGGAGGAGGAGGAGGAGGAGGAGGGAGAGAGAGAGAAAGAGAGAGACAAACCCACGTCCTGGGATCCGACGGCCGCGGCGGCCGCCTCCCGCGCAGCTCTGCCTCAGTAGAGGTAGAGCCGGGACTGCCTCAGGAGCACCGCGATGGCCGCAGCGCAGGCAGCGTGGCGCACGAACTCGCCGTGCTCGAACGGGAACTCGAAGTTAACGAAATGGTCCAGCATGCAGTACTGGTCGTCACGCGGCCTCTCCAAGAGACCAATTACGTGTTGATGTCCCCTGCAGCCCAACCAGCACGCGCTGGCCTGGCCTTCTTCTCAATCACTCTCGAAATTAAATTTCGACCGAGGGAAGTATTGCGCTCATCCTCCAGCCTCTGCTTCTCAAGCCCCTTCTGCGTGATACACTCATGCAGTGCCGCCATCCGAACCTCGAAAGAATAGGGGCCCTCAGGATCAGCACGCTTGATGGGGGTGGTGACCGCGACAGGCTTGGCCTCCTCGCGCGCTAGCCTGTTGAGCTGGACGGTGGCACCGATATACTTGGCAAGCTTCTTGTGAGGGGCCACTCCTTGCCAAAAGTTCTGTAGAACCTCGGCCCCCTTTGCTGTCGGTGGCACACATGCGGATCGTAGCTTGAGCTTCCTCCGTTGCTGTGCCCATGCTCCGCATCCAGCGCATGCGAAAACTGTGCCGCCGCTGATTGCGGTGAGGTCCCCTCTCTGGTTGACGGCAATCAACTTGTGGCCGAGAGGCACCTTGAGGAAATCCACCAAGCAGGTCGGCGTGCCTCGGCAGCCTGTGAAATCATCATGCTCACCTTGTCGCCTGAGCTGAAGGCATTGGGAGCATTGCTGCCCCAGGTCAGCGTCTACCCACTGATGCCACCCTTGCGTTCGAGTGCTCCGTACCTTCTTGAAGCCCGTGGTCGTCCTCTTCCAGCGGTCCTCGTCCTTGGGATAATGCGGCAGAATGTGAGCCACAAGCTTGGCGAGGCCATTGACTCGCTTTTGACTCTCATCCATCGCCTCCTGGAACGCTTGGTCGACCTCAGGATGCATCTCGGCTCCAGCGCGCGCGAGCCTGTCGGCCGCCACGCTCGCATCTGTGAGCCTGCGAATCTCGGGGGATAGTAGCACGTACTCTTCACCCGATCGATGGGCCTTCACGTGCGCAACGTTCTCGATGTGTCTGTACCCGTCCATTTCCTGAGCGAGAGCCATGACCCCGCCGTAGATGGAGTTGACTGTCAGCTGCCTTTCCGCAGGAGCCATCGCTGCTTTGACTGTGCCCTGGGAACCTGCATAAACCCAACAGCGACGATCAGCGGCTTGACCCGTGAAAGCCAACGCAAGGTACTCCGCCATCGCCGACGTCTGTGGCAATGTAGCGGGGACAGGGGCGCACATTGAGCACAATGGCGCGTCAGGACCAGGATCAAGCAGGGCAATTGCCCATCCAGCCCTCTGCAGCGTTGCCAAAGCTAGCTTTGAGAACGAGCCATCGATCGCGAACTCGGCCAGCTCGACCTCCAAATCCACGTAATGTGCCACCATCGTGTCAGGGGTGGCAGGAGAATAGTTGCCCTGGGCATCCACTACTTAAGCTTGCACTCCAGCACTCATCGGAGGGATGTCCTGATCCTGAAATGTGAAGCAGCCGCTCGGATGCATCCGTTCATCGGGATGGTCACGTATCCACTGGAGAAGCCCGGGTCCGACGTCTGCCGCTTGTCTAGCTTCAGCAATCTATGGAAGAGGGCAGTCTGCTAGCCTGTGCGCAAGTGTGTCCATGGCACCGCACGCGCACTTCCCATCCGCGATGTTTCCTTCGGATCTGGCTCGAGCCTTTGTCCATGCACCTGCGACCGCGCAAATGTTGATACAGAATTTCTGATGCGCATTGTACTTCCGTCTCGTGGGCCTCGCCTGTATACGAAGGAAGTCGAAAGACACTCGTACATTATCCTGATTAAACCATTTGTGCCCAAGACGTAGTTCATGTTGGCGAACCAGGCCCGCCTCCAACAGCTTCATCAGCATCGGCGGAGTAATTTGGTCAGTGCGAACTTGCTCACCAACTTGGTTCACCCATTCTGCCCCCGTGGCTGGACGCCAGCCTGCCCGCTGGATGGATAAAGCCGCCCGTCGAAGGGGGCCCTTCGCCATCGACCATTTGGGTGGCGCTCCGACGTCCTGAGCTGCCGCTTTCCACCAGCTGAGTAAACGCGCCGTAGATGCACTCGAAACGTGGGGCTGGACCTTCGCTGCCCACAGCATGCGACACCATTGAAGAGCAGGGGCGAAAGCTTCCTTCAGCGCAGGGTCCCCCAAGAGGACCAGTTTTGCACAAGCAGAAACGCCTCCGTGGCACGGCTTCTGGTACTTGTGGTGGCTTTTCCGTGGCCTGTCCAGCTCGCCGTCGTTAACTCGGTTGACCTCGACCCCGCACGCGAGCGCATGACGCGCCCCTGCGCGGTGCACTCGCCCCGCTCCGGCCGTTGCCTGGGTCGGTATGGCACGACGGAACTTCTGGAGCTTGCGAAGCCGCTGCGAGTGATGATGGAGTCTCTGCATGCACTTGCCTCTGGTCTTAGGTGCGCCCCGCGCCCGACCTCCAGCAAAGTCCGTGCCAAGGTGCGGCGCGGCCCTCGTGCCCGCCTTGCCATCGACCCCCGACCTGTGCACAATCTCGTCGGCGATGTCTTGAGAGCTCCCCACGACAGCGAACTTGTCGTTCAGCTTGGCCCCCAGTTTTTGCGCCGTAGCCTTGAACCCTTCAGCAGCAGCAACCGCCAACTCAATGACCATCTGCTTGGATCCGCTCCCCAAGCCGAGGGAGGCATCGTCGATGTAGGACGAGAAACGCACGAGGGGGAATAAGAACAAATACCTGTCATATTCTTCCACCGCGTGCGCCTTGATGACTATGTCCGAATAGCCGTCGCCAGCAGGGAGGCCGCCAGCTGCATGACAAGGTCTGCCTCCGTGGTGTGTGCGAAGACGAATGATACGCGGCCCCCCCCACTGGCTGTCGACCAGCTTGAGCTGCGCGGTCGAGGCTCCTAGCCTGATGAGCTTGTCTCTCGCAAGGTCCAGGGGCATGGTCTCGTAGTACTTGTCAGCGACCACCGTGGCAGCGCGACGACACTGCACCCTGCCGGCATCCGTCTTGGCCGCGAGCAGCCACGCACTGTCTCTAGCGCTTCTTCCTGAAGAAGCCCCCCGACACTTCCTCCCGATATGCTTCTGCAGATCTTTCAGCTCCGGCCGACGAGCACGCTGCCATGCTCGATAGCTGGCCGAGTACAGGATGATAAGCCTGTTCCCACCCATGCTCTTTGGCAGCATGGGCATGACCATCCAGGTGAGCTGTCGACGTAAAAGCCCAATCCGTTCGCTGGCCTCCCACAAGCAACCAAGTACGCCGATTGCATCATCGCTATGGTGCTGAAAGTGAGAGGGGTGAGAACCGTCCAGGCTACTCGACGTCCTCGTGGGAAAAGAACATGAAGCTCGACGGATCTGACTCGGAGTAGCCCGAGCCATTGCTGAGCGGTCAGGCACCCGTGCCACAGGCGCCGTAGAGGACGCATTCCACAGCTTCACATACTTGTCCTCCATATTCTCGAGTATGCGCTGGGGGTGCGCTGATAACACGCTGCGCCTGTCGGTGACGACGGTGGGAGCCTGCACGTGCGTGTACGCCGTGATGCGGTGTAGCCGTCCTGCTCCGTTCTGACTCGCGCCGTCGCACCACTCCTTCCAACTCGCAGCGCTATCGCCATCAGCTGCCTGCTTGGCGAGGTGCACGTCCTCCTCAGCTTCTTCTAGCAGCCCGCTGATGTCCGAAATCGAAGTTGCTGCTGATGATAACAATCGTCGTGCTTGCACCACCGTAGCATCCAGTCCGTGATCAGCGCCTCGACCAGGTCATTGCGTTGTGTTGAAGCCGTGGACCTCGTCACGCACCTTTTCCCTGTCGCCGGCAACTTTGGAGGCCTTGAGCATCGCAATATTCTGCAATCCGTCCTGGAACCATTTCCAGCCGTCAGCAATACTCTGTACTCCGTCGGCATCTTTCCCTTCGCAAGCGTATTCCACCCACTTCGGACGGACAGTGTTGGCGCAGCTGCTGGCCTGTTTGTCACCGGCACCCGTGAGATGACAAAGACGCTCGCCCATCTTGGTAGCGAACTTAGTCCAGGCCTGCCTTAGGAAATGCCATGCCGCATCGACTTCTCCATTCAGAGCAATATCAACAGCTGCCTCTGCATGGCATCGCTCCGCTCCCCATTCAGGCTCAGGTAAAATTGGTCACTGAACAATGGCTGCGTCGATCTTCGGGCCGCCCGCATACGTCAGGCACTGCAGCTCGTGCCCGATGGTAGTCATCTCCGAGAGAACAGGCCGATGAAGTTTCATCGGCCATCTACGATCCACTCGGATTTCCTTGAGCATCCGCACTGCAGCCGACGTCATCGCAAAGTAGTCGACGGCGGTGCTGGCCTTCGCAGTGCGGCATGTTACCTCTGAAGGCTGGACACTAGCAACATTCGCATGCTTTGTGAAAGTGTATTCCTCGACTTCAAGCGCGGCCATATTCCAACCACCTCCGATGATGCAAGGGGAAAGTTGCCCCGCCATAGTCATTCCTATAGTCATCAGAATCTTGGCACTCTTCTCTGACATACCCTCCGCCGTATGTAGATGCACATTGAACAGGTTGAAGGAAGGCCAGCCAGGCGCGTCGATCACAACATGCTGAGCTCGAGTGGGGCCAGCTCGGACACGAGAGATATTACTCTGGGTATGGCTCTGCCTCGCCTTCAAATCGCCCTCGGGATAGACAGGACCGCGCAGCCCCACCCCAAGATGTGCGAACGCGGCAACTCCAGCAGAGGCCATCTTCCCCCCGCTCTTTTCCCCAGGAACGATAATAGCTTGCCAACCGTGCCTTTGTGACCAAGTGCACAGCGCTTCACACTCCCAGTCATGATAGCCAATCTCCTGAGCCATGACCACGAGAGATGATGTTGTCTGCAGCCGCTTCTTTAACGTCCACATGCCCGCATTGGAGTTGAAAATCTCAATGACATGTGACCCTGTAGCCTCAGTGGGTGGAGGAGGGGCCACCGTCTGGTATTGAGATATCCGCAGCCCTGATACTCGGGCCACTCTGGTCATACTACCCACCAAACACCCCCGTCCTGGCTGCGCCACCTCCTGCGGGTTTCCTGTGCTTGGTGTTCTGGACGTTCTGCACCATCTCCATGAACTGGTCTTTGATAACAGACATATCGCCCGACTCGGCGCTGTGCATGTTGGTCCAGAGCGATTCGGTATCCGCCTTCTCGAACAGGAAATCTGTGGGCCGCTTGCTTCGGTCGAGGGGGTCAGCGCCACAGGGCCCGCCAGCGTCACCATGGCGGCCCCCGCCGGCTTTGCCGCAACCGTCATGGCAGACGCCATCAGCATTAGCACCAGCATCAGCTTGGCACCTTCTTCCGCAGCATTGACTGCACCTTGGCCGAGTGGGGGTTCGCCACGAGCTGGTCAACAAGCCCGCGCATGGCCACTGCATCGGCACCCTCACCCTGGAAGTCGGCATCCCCAGCGTCGAAGACGAAGAGGTCTTCAGGCAGCTGGGACGCGAACGCGTCCTTTGCACCAGGCAGCTTCCACGCATACTGGGCCACCTGCTGCTCGAGCGCCACCGTCTCAGCCTCCTTGGCCTCGACCAGCGCCTTCTTGGCATTGGTATCGCTCTGCATCTGCACGAGCTTCCTCTACATGTCCTCAATCTCCTCCTTACCCTTCGTGACCTGGCCACGCACGCGCTCCAGCTTCTGCAGCGCTTGCTTGTGAGCTGTGCCGGGTGACTTGAGCTGCTTGATCTGCTCGCGGAGCTTCTCCAACTCCACCTTTGCGAGCTTGGCCATCTCGCCGTCCTCCTGGCCGAGCGAGATGAGGCCCTTGAGCATACGCTCGTGGATGTTGATATTCTCTTGGATCGCGGTGCGCTTTGCGAAGTTGTCGTCCTTCGAGGGCTCTTCACCGACGATGTCCATGTCGCAGTCTGCAGGAGCCCGAGAGCCGTAGGTCTTGCGGGCGGCAGCCAGCAGGGCCCTTGTCTCCTTGAGTTATTGCTCCATATTCTTGAAGTCCTTGTTCCACGGGGCAACCTTGGGATTCTGCAGTCCAGCTCCTCCAGCTCGAGTTGCTGGCGACTTCGCTGCAGCAGCTGCCCCCTTGTCAGCCTTCCTCGCCTTGACCTGCACGTGTTGCGGGGCTTTCTTGCCGCACTGGCATATGACCCGCGACGCCCAGTTCGTGCTGCACCCGCACGATGGGCAACCCCAGTGAGGCTTCTTCGGGCCGCGGAGGATCCTCGGCTGCGAAGACGGAGAGGATCCTCGGCTGCGAAGACGGAGGCGGTGCCATCCTTCTTGGCGATGATCCGCGCCCTCCAGCTGCGCGAACAAACGGGGCGTGCTGCGCCCCGCCCAGGCGTGCAGGAGGGCACGACCTGCCGCACGGCGAAGTCGCGCTCGATGATGGGCGGCGTCCTCGCGAGGAGGCGCCGTGGCCGAGCGCTGGTCTCGGCGCGCGCGGGGGGGCCCTCGCCTGCGCTGGCAGGCTCCCACAGGGGCGGCACCTCGCGAGCCGAAACTGGAGGAGGAGGAGGAGGAGGAGGAGGAGGAGAAGGCGGTGAGGTAGCGCGCGCGCCGGCGCGCTGTCAGCCGCCCGCCAGCGCCCGCGCCGACAGCGAGC
>CAUYUJ010016870.1:0-60857 GCA_963575745.1 Prorocentrum cordatum | reverse complement strand
CATCATCATCATCATCATCATCATCATCATCATCATCATCATCATCATCATCATCATCATCATCATCATCATCATCATCATCATCCTTATCCTCATCCTCATCCTCATCCGCATCCTCACCCTCATCCTCATCCTCATCCTCATCATCCTCATCCTCATCCTCATCCTCAAGCTCAAGCTCATCCTCAAATCATCCTCATCCTGCTTCTCCTCATCATCATCAGCATCAGCATCATCATCATCATCATCATCGTCATCATCAGCATCAGCATCAGCATCAGCATCAGCATCAGCATCAGCATCAGCATCAGCATCATCATCATCATCATCATCATCATCATCATCATCATCATCATCATCATCATCATCATCATCGTCAGCATCATCATCATCACCATCAACTACAGCATGAGCATCTTCACCATCATCAGCATCATCACCACCATCACAATCACCATCAGCATCATCAGCATCACATCAGCATCATCAGCATCGTCATCGTCATCATCAGCATCAGCATCATCATCATCATCATCATCATCATCATCATCATCATCATCATCATCATCATCATCATCATCATCATCATCATCATCATCATCATCATCATCATCATCATCATCATCATCATCATCATCATCATCGTCATCATCATCATCATCATCATCGTCATCATCAGCAGCATCATCATCATCCCTCATCCCTCCGCCTCCTCCTCCTCCTCCTCCTCCTCCTCCTCCCTCTCCTCATCCGCCTTCCTCCCCCCAGGCTCCCCGAAGGGCTTCGACAACGGCTGGGGAACACAGAGTCCAACAGTTTGGTCAAACTGTCCCCAAATCTTTGGCCACATCGGCGGATCCTCAAAGGAGGCGCGCGGCGCTGATTCGCCGCAGGCGTCTGCGAGTCTGCGAGCCGCCGCCTCCCGTAGCTTGCCATGGGAGTGCTTTCGGCGGTGGACAAACCTCCGTTTAGCAGACCTCCCCTTAATGAAAACTGCCTGGGCCCGAAACCGACTGGCCTGGACCCGCAAAAATGTCGGCCGCGACGCCCTCTCGCGAACCGAAAACGGCCGATTCCTTACTCGACGTGTCAAGGTAGGAGGGCTGTCCACCCCCGACAAATCGCCTACAAGAGGGCCAGGTCCTGGTCCTGTTGTAGGGGATTTTTACTGGCTCCGTTTTGCTGTTTTTTCGCCGGTTCCGACGCCGTTTTTGTTACCGGTTCCGTCGCCGTTTTTTGTCAGGTTCCGGCTCCGGTTCCAATCCTGGAGCCGTTTTTTGCCGTTTCCGGTCGCCGTTTTTTTGCCGCTTCCATTTTCAAGGGACACTTTTTCTGGAAACGGTGGAAAAGCGGCCGCCCTGCCGTTGCCGGGGCCCACAAAGGGCCAGGATGGCTCAAGATAGCCTCAAGTATTGCTCCAAAACGGCCAAGATGGCACCAAGAAAACCCAAGACAGCCACACGATGCCTCCAAGACGGCCCACGACACACCCAAGACGGTCCAATGTGGCTTCGAGATGACCTCAGAGGCCCCCAAAAAGCCCCCAAGAGGCCTCAAACAAGACCCACGATGCCAGGGAGGTTCCTGGGGGGACCCCCCCAACCCCCCCAACCCACCAAAAACAACCTCTTGAGGAGTTGGGTACAGGAGGGAGAACCTACCAACCCCCCAAACCCCCATTAAACCCTGCTCGAAGTGCGGTTTCTGTAAAGGAACACCACCATACCCCCCTTGACCCGTCCAGAAACCACCCTGGAAAGAGGGTTCCCACCAACGCTCCCGAACCCCTAGAAAAATCACCCTTGAGGGGGGGTCCCGGGGGGAAAACCCACCAACCCCCTAACCCCGCCAAAAACCTCCCTTGAAGCGCGGTTTCTGAATGCCCCCCCCCCCCGCCCGCCAAAAACTCAAGATCGGGCGGGTTTCCGCGGGGGAGCCCCGACCCTCACCAACCCACGTAAAAACTGTCCTGAACGGGTAGGGTCCGAGGGGGAAACCCACCCACTAACCCCTCCAACCCCCGCAAAAAACCTCCCTCGAGGGTGAGGTTCCGGGGGGGGAACCCACCAACCCCCGCGAGCCCTCCCCCAAAAAGCCACATACAGAAAGGTTCGGAGGACCCCCCCCCCTTGACCCTGCAAAGAACTCCCGAATGTCCGGAAGGAAAACCCACCCCCCCCCCCAGCCTCTGCAAAAACACCCCTGGAGGGAAGGGTTCGGGATGGAGGGGGGAGGTCCGGAGGGAAAACCCACCAACCTCCCCGAACCCCTCCAAAAACCATCCTTGAGGAGGGGGGGCCAAGAAGGAAAACCCACCAACCCACCTAACTCACCCAAGAAAAAACACATGAGAGAGGGCTCCGGGGGGAAAAACCAACCACCACCCCCGAACCAAACCAAAAACCTCCCTTGAGGGGGGTCTGGAGGGGAAACCCACCAACATCTCCCTGACCCCCCCCTTGAGGAGGGATTTCCGGGGGAGAAACCCACCAACCCCCTCTGGCCTCCCCCAAAAACTTTCTTGATAGAGGGGTCGGGAGGGCAATCTTACCAACTCCCCCAAAACCGCAAAAACCTTCCGAAGGGAATCTTTTCCGAAGGGAAAACCCACCACCACCTCGAACCTTCCCAAAAGCCTTTCTCTGATGGGGGGGGGGCCGGAGGGTAAACCCACCACCTCCACGAACCCCTTGGGGGAAAACCCACAAACCCTGCCGAACCCCCCCAAAACATTACATGAGAGGGGAATTTCGGGGGCACCCCCCCTGAGCCCGCCGAAAGCACCTCTTCAAGAAGGGGGGTCCGGAGAGACCCTCCCGACACACGGGCGGACGGGGGCACTGGGCGGACGGCCGTTGGGGCACGCTGGCGAAGGGCGGGAGGGGGGCGGGGAAGGGGGGCGCGGCACAACGCGGAATAGAATTATCGGGCCGAAGGGGGCACTGGGCAGAGGTTTCACTGGGCCTCTGGGGAACGCTGGGGAGGGTTGGGACGGGGCGGCGGTGCGACGCGGGATAAAATGGTCGGGGCGAAGGTGACACTTGCTTGGCGGGGGTTCTACTGGACCGCTGGGGCTGGGGAGGGGTGGGAGGGAGCGGGAGGGGGGGGCGGGCGCGGTGCGACGCGGAATAAATTAATCGGGGCCGAGGGGGCACTGGGCGGAAGTTCCACTGGGCCTCTGGGGCTCACTGGGGGGAGTTGTGAGGGGGGTGGGCAGGGGGGGGCGCGCGGCGCGACGCGGAATAAAATAGCCCGGGCCGTGGGGGCACTGGGCGGAGGTTCCACCGTGCCTCTGGGGAACGCTGGGGAGGGTTGGGAGGGTGGTGCGGTGCGAAGCGGGATACAATGGTCGGGGCTGAGGGGGCACTGGGCGGAGGTTACACTGGGCCTCTGGGGAACGCTGGGGGGAGGAGGACGGGGGTGCGGTGCGACGCAGGATAGAAATGTCGGGGCGGAGGGGGCACTGGGCGGAGGTTCCACTGGACCGCTGGGGCTGGGGAGGGGTGGACGGGGGGGCGGGGAGAGGAGGGGCGGGTGCGGTGCGGGGCAGAATACAATAGTCGGGGCGGAGGGGCACTGGGCTGCAGTTCAACTGGGCCTTTGGGGCACGCTGGGTAGGGCTGGGAGGGGAGCGGGCAGGGGCGGGGCTGGGGAAGGGCGGGGGCGGGGCGGGGAGGGGGCGGGCGGGTACGGCGCAACGCAGAACAAAGTGATCGGGGCGGAGGGGGCACTGTGCGGAGGCTCCACTGGGCCACTGGGGAACTCTGGGAAGGGGCAGGAGGGGGGGCGGGGCAGGAAGGGGTGCGGCGCGACGCGGAATGGAATGGTCGGAGCTCTAGGCACCCTGTGCAAGAGAATAGATTGTAAGGAAGTCCCACGCGAGAGCGCGATTCTAGCATAAGTTGCGAGGATGTCCCGCGCGAGAGCGCGGGTTGGGAATACATTGTGAGGACGTATAAGGCGGGAGCCGCTGTTGTTGTAAACCGGGAGACCAAACCACTGAGACCCAAGACTTTCCCTGACGAAACACAGGATGCGAGCCCCGGAACGGGCACGTCAAAATTGAACAACACCATGTGCCCGGGAGGGGGGGGGTCAACGAATTCAGACATGAGAACTTAAGCGTAGCCCTCGCCGCGGCATCTCGATGCAGCCTGCTCGACTGTTCGTACTTCCCCCCCAAACTCTGATTAAATGAGTCCCCTCCTCGGAGCCGGGGCGGAAGCGGCGGTGAGCCCGCCTCCCAGGCGGAGACGGGGCCCCAAGATCCTCTCCCTCCTCCTCCTTGCTCCTCCTCCTCCTCCTTGCTCCTCGTTGCTCTTCCTCCTCCTCCTCCTCCTCCTCCTCCTCCTCTCTTTCCTCCTCCTCCTCCTCCTCCTCCCTCCTCTCCTCCTCCTCCTCCCTTTCTCCTCCTCCTCCTCTCCTCCTCCTCCTCCTCGCTCCTCCTCGCTCCTCGCTCCTCGCTCCTCGCTCCTCCTCCTCCTCCTCCTCCTCCTCCTCCTCCTCCTCCTCCTCCTGCTCCTCCGCCTCCTCCCTATCCTCACTCTCGCCGCTTCCGAGGCCGAGCAGGATCGGTGACACCTGCGGGCCGGCCGCAGAGCCTGCGCACGCTTTCGCTCGGGCCAGGCGGGTGCCTGACCAGAGCAACAGCCTGTCGCTCACGTGGCAAACTGGCACTCGGCATTCGGCGGTGGACAAACCTCCCTTTCGTAAACCTCCCCTTAGTAAAAACGGCCTGGGACCGAAACTGACGGACCTGGACCCGCAAAAATGGCGGCCGCGACGCCCTCGCGCGAACCGAAAACGGCCAATTCCTTAATCGACGTGTCAGGGTAGGAGGTCTGTCCACCCCCGAAGCATGAGCATCACAGCCAGAGGGAGGCAGCAGGCGACGAGCGAGGGACAGGCGAGGGGGATCTGCATGGCAGCACCACCGACGAGAAGCAGCGAGGGAGAGTCATACGCCTCACTGAAAGCAACCAGGCACGCGCAAGCCTTGCAGCGGGTTCCCAAAAACCCAAATCTCCGCCTCAATCCTCCACCTTCCTCCTCCTGCTCATCCTCCTCCTCCTGCTCATCCTCCTCCTCTTCAAACGTCTCCTCAGTCTCCGAACGCCAAAGAAAGGCAAACAAACAAAGTCAAAGGCGGATTTGAGATGACTAAGATAAGACCAGGGGAATGCAAATAACAATTATGAGGACTGAACGGGATGACGACAAAGACCGCGACAGAATCCGGTGCCTCGGCTGACTACTGTCCCACGTGTCCTGGCGCGAGATAACAGTCGTGCCTTGCGTGTGCCTGGAGTGCGTGAGATGACGGCATGCTTCAAAATTTATATTCGGCAGCGTGGTCAATCGCTCGCCCGTGGGCCTGTCTTTCCTGAGGCTGCTTCCTCGGAATAGTCCTTGGGGTAGGGTCTGCGGCCAGCGAAGAGGCTGAAACAAGTGACGGTGTTGGAACCACTCGTGCTAGGACAGCTTCAGTGTCCCTTTTCGCACTGCCCGCCGACGACCACGACCTCGACCTCGACCACGACGGGCACGGCGACCACGAGGACGAGCACGCGGGATCCGGGCGGAGAGCCCGAGCCGCCCAGGGCAGCAAGCTCGCGGCACCGGGCCGTCCTTCAGGGCGTACACCACCTGGCACAGGTCCTCGAAGATCAGCTCCTCCCGCCGCCCCCGCGGGCACCCGGCCAGTGAAGGGGCCCTGGGACACACAAATAAATACACACAAATAAAAAGATTCCGCATATTTCCCATATTTTCTGGCTTTCTGTCTTCACCCCCACTTCCCATATTTTCCAATATTTTCGGGGGAATCGACGATACATTGTGTCTGTGTGTTGTTTCCCCTCCTGAGCCAGGGAGGGCGGCCGCGCACGCTCGCGGCGGCTCGTGGCCCTGGCCGCCGGCGCCGTGGCCGCGGCCCCCGTGCTCGCAGAGCGCCCGTGCTCGCAGGGCGCCAAGAGCGCCCCGCCGCAGAGCGGCCAGACAGGTGCGCGGCGGCCGGGAGAGGCGTGTACGCGCATATGGCGCAGGGAAGCGCAGCAGGCAGGCCGGGGTCGTGCCCTCCCAGGAGGCGGCAGGGCACCTCCGAATCGATGCCGATGCTGGAAGAGAGGAAAGCGCCATAGAAGCCTTCTCCTGCTCCTCCGCTTCCTCCGCCTCCTCCTCCTCCACCACCACCTCCTCCTCCTCCTCCTCCTCCTCCTCCTCCTCCTCCTCCTCCTCCTGGGACAGAGGATAATCCAGAACTGCCTACGTTCCACGCCCGATGCGACCATGTCCACCGCCCCTGGCCAGGCCCATCCTGGGCCCAGAGGTGGCGCATACGCACCCCCATGGCTTGGTCTGGAGGATTTGGATGAAGAGGAGGAGAAGAAGGAGGAGGAGGGGGAGGGTAAGGAGGAGGAGGAGGAGGAGGAGGAGCAGGAGGAGGAGGAGGAAGTTTGGGTAACAATGGATTGGAGGCCTTCCATATGGGGTCTCAGTAGGTGGGATCGGAGGTTCGCGCCCCATCTGCAATGCATCGCCGATGCATGGGAGCTGCATCGGCGACGTCGGCAATGCATCGGCGGCGTCTCCGTGGAGAAGATCGGGTTCCACACCGAGCCGTGTTGCCGATGCATCGGCGATGCGGCGCGATCTCCCGACCCCATCTACTCGGACCTTGTTTGGGGGGCCTGAATGTATACGCCCCCGCCCGCTTGGCCTGGAGGCCTGGATGTGTATAGGTCAGGAGAGGCTAGGTCCAGACGGAGTCAGACCGGGCGGAGACCGAGCACTCCGTACGGACCTACTCCGCAGGAACTCAGCAGCCCCCGACTAGATCTCAACTGAGCCATCGTGGGTGCCGCTGTTGACCTCCGCGACTCTAGCATAGACATGATCTCAGACGGCTTTCGTCCAGATTTGGACCTCCCTGCTTCACCCTGCTTCAGTGCGTCCAAATGTCCTCAAAATGCCGACTCAACCTGACGAAATCTGGACAATATCCCTAAAAAAGCAAAGAGTTGTGGCACACCCTGAGGCCCCCATGAAGCACCACACGGAAGGGGGGGGGCGCTGGCACGGACGAGGGTGCGTGCGCAGGCTCGCAGGACGCCCGAGAGCCTGGCGCCCCATCTGTTGCAGCACGGGCGGCGCTGCCTTGCTTCGGGCCCTGGGACCCTCGCGGCTCGATCCGGCTCGAAAGATGCTCCTGGGCCCCCGTCGAGCTTTTGACGATGCTTCAACTTTCTCGTGACGGCGGACCTCCAGGACTTGAGGGACACGGGAACACTCTGAGGTCCCCATGAATGGATGGCCACACAACGGGGAGGAGGAGGAGGAGGAGGAGGAGGAGGAGGAAGAGGAGGCGGAGGAGGAGGAGGACGACGAGGAGGACGAGGAGGAGGAGCGAGGAGGGAGGAGACCCATGACAAGGCGGATGAGGAGAAGCGAGGAGCGCCTCCTCACGCCCTGTGCCCTCCCATCGTCGCCCCCGACTGCTCCACCCCTTCGGCGTCGAGGCTCGGCGGTCCGCAGACTCCTCGAGGGCCGCCGCCCTCCCAAGACACGCGAGGCCCCCCTGATGCCAACGCGCGCCCCTGCCCCTCCGGGACGCGCTCGACGCCACATCTCCGCTTCGCCTCCTCGCGCGCAAGGAGGGGGTGCGGTCCGGCGGCGGGAAGGGGAGAGCGGCAGGACGCCGACGCCGACGCGCACGCCGACGACGACGCCGACGCCGACGCCGACGAGGAGAACGACGACGCCGACGACGACGACGACGACGACGAGAACGTCGACGACGACGACGACGACGACGACGAGGAGAACGACGACGACGACGACGACGATGACGACGACGATGACAACCACATCGACCACGGGCGGAGTCGGCGGGAGATCGGGGTGCACAACATCAGGAGGCGACTCATGGGAGGCCCCAGGCTGCTCAACAAAAACCGAAGCCATCGAGTCGGTCTGCGCCATGTTGACCAGGGTCTGAGCCGTGCTGAGCGGGACTGGGCGGAACAACGCGGGGTAATGTCGGATGAGGCCAGCTTTCGACCACGGATGCAGTCAGCCCGTATATAAGAAGGGTCTTGGACTGCCATGTCGACGCTCTGCGGGCGGGGTGCGGCCAGCTAGAGCGACCAAGGATGGGCCGAAGGGGCAGGGATGCAGGGGTAACCTTGTAAGGTTGCTCATCCTTGGTATGCGGGTCGACTGTCTGCCAGCGCCGGTGCGGAATGGAAGCTCCAAGCAGGGCAGGACATAAAAGCTGTTCTTCGTTTGTGTTGTCGTGTCGTGCTTTGTTTTGCCCTACCTGTTTCCCTGTCAAGACGAAAAAACAAAACACGGCCGAAGTCTAGCAAAACAGCGTTTGATCCAGCCCTGGGAAAAAGGGGAGCCACCCCAGGGTGCCAGCTTGCGCTGAACCCGCCGGAGGAAATATCAAGGCTGTTCCATCCCGTCGTTCTGGCCACCGACGCTGGAGCTTCGGACACGGTCCGCGCAGTGCGCAAATCGAGACAGCCGGCAGGCCCAGCACCAGAACAAAGCTTTGCGCCCCGCTGCTCCCTGGCAGGCCGTGCTGCCCGGCGGAGAGGGTGAGGAGGAGGGAAGAAGCAGGCAGACGACGACGAACTCGCAGGCGGGAGGCCAGGGCCGGGCGGAGGCAGCAGGAAGGGCGCAGGGAGCCATCCCCTCGACATCGAGGATCCGAGCTCTGGAGACTCCTCGAGGGACGTGGCCCAAAGGGGTGAGAATGCCCGCTTCGTCCCTGCACTCCGTCGGGTCCAGCACCGGGCGGGCCGGGGACTCGGGACGCCTCGGGCTTGTTGTCTGGGCCCGGGGAGGCGTCTGGCAGGACTCGCCCTGGACAGTCTTCCGCGTTCGGGCCCTTTTCGTTCTCCCCCGCCCCCTCTTCGAAACGCCTCCGCTGCAAGACGGCACGAAAACGAGCATGGCCCACGCGAGCACCAGGCAACACCGTCTTTCGGCGCTGGACAGACCTCCCTTTAGTAGACCTCACCTTAATGAAAACGGCCTGGGACCGAAACCGATGGACCTGGACCCGCAAAAATGACGGCCGCGACGCCCTCCCGCGAACCGAAAACAGCCAAGTCACTAATCGACGTGTCAGGGTAGGAGGTCTGTCCAGCCCCGAGTCTTTGGCTCGAGCTCCGGCCCCTCTGGAGGCCTTCTCCGAGAGGCATACCCCCGAAGACCTCAGCGTGGGGGGGCCTCGGGGGGGGGGGGGGGGGCAGCACGCGGAGAGCCGCACGGGGAGGGCGAAGGGAGAAAACGCGGGAGGCCGACGGGGCGCACGGCATGGAGACATCCTGGAGGCTGGCATGGGATCCTCGAGCACGCTCTGGCAGGAGGGGGGGGGGCGCCGAGGGGACGCGCACGCGCTCCTCCGGGAAAGACAAAACGTAACAGACATCCAAACCAGCGAAGAACAAAGCCAGGAACAAAGAGGAAACAGCGAAACAAACGGAAGACACGATGTAAGTGTGCATCTATATACATATATATATGTGTAAAGATGTACATTTGTACACCTATTACACCTATTTGTACACTATATGTAAAGTAGAGCGACAAGAAACATTGGGGCAGGAGAGCCCAGAATCGAATCGATAAGTCGGATCGGCGATCGAAATGAGTCGGATCGGCGGAAATCGGCGGCCGAGTCGGGAAAAGTCGAATCGGCGGACATCGGCAGGCGAATATGCCTCCAGTAAGGAATCGGAACCCAAATCGGAATCCGAAGTCCAATCGAATCGGAATCGGAAGCCATCGAAGTCGAATCGAATCGAATCGGAGGAATCGAAACGAGCCCTGATTGGGGGGGGGGTCCGAGGGGATGGCAAGGGGGCGCCGAGGGGCACGTGCACGCAGGCCGGAGGCGGGCAGGCGGTGCGCGAGCGCGCTCCGCAGGTCCACCCGACCAAGGGGGCGCACAGGGCAGAGGTGGTGGCCGACGTGCGCGGACGGCTGCGTCCAACTGGACATCGAGCCGATAGCGATAGCGATAGTGGTGGCCGACGTGCGCGCGGGAGAGAAGCCCGCTGGCATTAAGTCGGGCCTGTCCCCCTGCAGGGGGATGTTCGACGTAAATGAAGAAATGATGCAATAATTCTCAAACAATGGTCCGACAAAAAGGCAGGGGATTATGTTTTGACCTATTCGGGGCTATTTTGGGGTACGTTTTATTTTTCGTCGAAAATCCCCTGTAGGGGGGACACGCCCGACATAACGCTGGCGTGACGGTTGGCACGCACAGAATCCGTCGTGCTTTGGCGGCGAGCGAGGGGGGGGGGAAGTGAGAAGGAGAAGGCCCTCTCAAAGGCGCGGAAAACCCCCATCCTTCTGAGAAGTCCTCTAAGCCTTCCCTGGAGACACAGAAGACCTCTCCGAAAACGCGAGGGCTTCTGAGAAGTCCGACCACCTTCTGAAAAAGGCCTTCTGCTTCTCTTTTCCCCCCTCGCTCGCCGCCGAGTGTTGATCGCCGCCTTCTTGGATCCGAGCTGCGCGCAGGCTACGCTGGGGAAGAGGCGCAGCCAATTGAGCGACAATCAAAAAACAGGTCTTACGCGAGATGACACAGCGGCCTTACGCCGCAGCTTAGGCGGCCCGCCAGCGCGGCACGCTACATTGGAGACGAGGGCGCTTACGCGCGACCTTACGCGGGCAGCTTACGCGCCAACGACGGCAAAGACGGCCCCGCTTTGCTGCGCCGTTCAAGTGTGGCGCCAGCGGGCAAGGGAAGGCAAGAGGAAGGGAAGATGATGTCGGGCCTGCCCTCCCTAAAGGCGGGCTTTTGGGAGGGGGGGGACATCAGAAAAGTCGTTTTGATACATTTATCTCTCTATATATATATAGATATACACTACGATATTATATATATATATAGATATACAAACATACTTCAAACAAATGCTCGGGAAATCGTCCCCCGACCATTTTTTTGACTATCTCTGCATCGATTCCTCCTGTCGAGGGACGGGCCCGCCCTGCAGTGGGAGCGAGGAGGCCGCCCGCGGCCCAGGGGGATGGGCGCCGCGGGGCGCGGGGCGTGCCCGCGCGAGCGGACTCGAGGGGCCCGCACGGAGGCGGGCCGCTGTGCGGAGGGAGGCGGGGCAACCGATCGGGACGATCGATACGTGTACAGTCGAGCTTCCACATCCTCCTCCTCCTCCTCATCCTCCTCCTCCTCCTCCTGCTCCCCCGCCTCCCCCTCCTCCCCCTCCTCCCCCTCCTCCTCCTTCTCCTCCTCCTCCTCCTCCTCCTCCTCCTCCTCCTCCTCCTTCCTCCTCGCCCCCAGGGTGCCAGCTTCATTTTGGCGGCGCGCGCAAGGGGGTGGGGGGAGGGGAGAGGGCTTCTCAGAAGGAGGCTGCTTCTTAGAAGGCGACGGCCACTCATCTGTAGAGAAGGCCCGCGCCTTCTAAGAAGCAGGGGTGCTTCTAAGAAGCCTTCCCCCCTCCCCATACCCCCCTGTGCGCACCGCCAAGAGAGGACACAGGACCCTCCCGAGGGCCACATATTGCTATATGAATGGAGAAGGCACGGGTCGCAGAGCGCAGGACACCAAGGCACCCTTGATTTGGCAGGGTCGACCTGCTAACCTGGGCCGACGGTACGGAAATCATGTCCAATCGGACGCTTTCCCCCGACAGGCGGATCTTGGACTAAAAATAAAAACAGACAGTTCGGCAAATGCTCAAACAAAAGTCAACACATGCTCAAGAAATCGTCCCCATACTATTTTCTGACTATGATTGAACATTCCTCCTGTAGAGGGGCGCGCCAGACTTGGAAATAATGGGTACGATGCCCAACAGCAAATCCTGTTCATTTTGAACAGGACTCGCTGTCCGCGCCGCCGCGGACGGTGTTCATTGAATACGAAAAACAACCTGCCCAACAACGGCCGCTGTCGGTTTTGGACAAACTTTGTAATTGGCTTTGTGCCAATTTTTCATCACCCATTCCGGGCGTCCAAAACCGAGAGATCCCGATCCCGCTACGCCCTGGTCCTTTCCCTGGGTGCGTTGCGACCACTAATACGTCGATGGCGACGAGGGCCTACCGGGAGGCCCCCAAGAGGCAGACAGGAGGACGGGGCATCGGCGTCGGCACCTCGGCACCCTTTCCTCTGGCAGGGGTGGCGCAAACGGAGCCTTTCCAAGGACCTACCCTGAGGAACGGAACGAGGCCCGGCCTCGGCTGCGCCTGCCGCAGGTGCACGGGATACGCCCCAGAGGAGGCCCCTCCTTTTGGAGGGACCGTGGGAACATCGACGTTCCTCCGCAACCATTTAGAGGGGGGCCGAGCCCCAGTCTGACTGCAGCAGGGAAGTCGGAGCGGGAGGCATCGAAAGGGGAGATCGGATCCGATCGGAGTGTGCATCGAATCGGGCTGCATCGGCACGGCGTGGGGATCGAGTCGCACCGACCGCGCCAGGATGCAGCACGAAAGCGCCGTGCAATCATCGGGTCGCACCACGGCGTCGGACTGTCGGAATCGAACCGGAGCAGGCAAGCCGAGATCGATGTATCAAGTCGGCTCGATCGGATCTGCATGGAGGAAGGAGGAGGAGGAGGAGGAGGAAGGAGGAGGAGGAGGAGGAGGAGGAGGAGGAGGAGGGAGGAGGAGGAGGAGGAGGAAGAAGGAGGAGGAGGAGGAGGAAGCACCGGAGCCGTGGAGATGGGAGGGGGGAGCAGAGGCAGGCGGCCACCGACGATCGGCGCGAGCGGTTTGGCCAGAGACGCCGCACAGCAGGTCAGGTTCGAGCACCCTTCCCCTCGCACATCTCCTCGAGAGTCCCACCAGCCCTCTGGGCATAGGAGGTTCGGGAAAGGGGTGACCCTTGCCTGCCCCCTCCCGTGGGTTCTCGACAAGGATGTCGCCAGGAGTCAGGGGGTCCTCTTGGGCCCGAGACATATCCAGCATGATCCCAGATAGCCCCACATAGACTGCAAGATGGCACACTATAGCGCAAGATATCGCACGATAGAGGGAGGAGAACAAGCAGGAGGGAGGGAGAAAGACGAAACAGGGTTTCAACAAAAGAAGGACGAAGAGGGGGAGGACTATCTGGACGGGAATGTGCGCTGCAACATCACTAGTGCATCCCGGATGTACTGTGACCCCCGTCGCCCCCTCGAGCTCCTCCTCCTCCTCCTCCTCCCCCTCCTCCTCCTCCTCCTCCTCCTCCTCCTAAAACTCGTCCTCCGAGTGCCCCTCCCGATCCGTTCCACCACGACTCCCTCCTCCCTCATATATCCCCGTCGTCACTCCTCTCCTCCTCGATGCTCACACTCCTCCTCCTCCTCAGCCTCGTCCCCCTCCTCCTCAGCCTTTTCCAGCCACTCCCATCCGTCTGCCCCACCTCCCCAGCCTGTCCCCTACCTCCCCCGTTGTCCTCCTCCTCCTCCTCCTCCTCCTCCTTCTCCTCCTCCTCCGCTGCTTAGTATTACTATTATCAGTATTAATATTATTAGTAGTATTATTATTATTCGTAGCAGTCTGCTTCTTATGATTGTTACTAGTATTAGTAGTATTAGCATACATCTGATTATTCGTATTTTTCTTCATAATATCATTAGTAATATTGTTATTATGATTACTAGTTTGTAATAGTGTGATTAGTCGTATGATTATTATTATTGGTATGACTGTAATAATTACCCGTAGTAGTATCATCATCCTTGGTCGTATTATTCGTATTGCAACTATTAGTATGCATAGTCGTATCAAAAGTATTAGTATGTTTCTTCGTCTCCCTCCTCCTCCTCCTCCACCTCCGCCTCCTCTTCCTCCTCCTCGTCCTCGTGCTCGTCCTTTTCCTCCTCCTCCCCCTCCCCCTCCTCCTCCTCCTCCTCCTCCTCCTCCTCCTCATCAGCATCATCAGCAGCAGCAGCATCAGCATCTCGATCATCACCAGCATCATCATCATCATCATCATCATCATCAGCATCATCATCATCATCCTCATCATCCTCATCATCCTCATCATCCTCGTCATCCTCATCCTCCTCATCCTCCTCCCCATCCTCCTCCTCCTCCTCCTCCTCATCAGCATCATCAGCAGCAGCAGCATCAGCATCTCGATCATCACCAGCATCATCATCATCATCATCATCATCATCATCATCCTCATCATCCTCATCATCCTCATCATCCTCGTCATCCTCATCCTCCTCATCCTCCTCCCCATCCTCCTCCTCCTCCTCCTCCTCCGAATTCCGAACTCCGATGTACGCATATATTCTAAACTCACACAAATCAAAACACGATAGCGGATAACAGAAGAGAGTGGGAACTGAGGATGCACATCCTCCTCGTCCCCCGCGGTCAGCTGACCGCATGTTTTTTTTCGGAGGGCCACGATGGGGGCGAATAGCACTGGAGGGAACAATGTATTTTACCAAAGAACTCCGATGGCGCATGCTTTCGGCAAGGCCCCCCATCGATACGTGCAACGCCCGCTCCTGGGCGACTCGCCCCTACTCGAGGCGACCCCAGGGAGGGCGACCAGCAACCCAGGCAGGATGCCTGGGCGGCCCCACGGCCCCAATCTGCTTCCACGACGGCCCCAGACGGGCACGCAGATGACCGCAGCGTCGACATGGCCACGGGGCGAACCCAGGATGGCCCAAGACTTTTGTCGGGCTTGTCCCCCTACAGGGGGTTGTTCAACGAAAGATTTAAAACAAAACAAAAAAAAATCCTAAGAAGGTCAAGAAATACCCCAACAAATAATCCCCATACTATTTTTAGACTATTGTTTAATCATTTGTTGGGTGTTTATTATTTGTCATCGGAAATCCCCCTGTAGGGGGACAGGCCCGACTTAACCCAAGATGTGAGCGATGCCCGGGAGACCGGGCACGGTGTCCCCAGAGCGACCGAGGTGGCCAGAGCACCCCCAAAGTGCAACGCCGTTGTCCGAAGATGGCCTGGAGATGATCTCAAGATGACCTCAGGACGGCCCGAACACGTCATACGCCTAGGGGTCCACATGCGAACCCTACCCCTACCCCCCACGATTTCTGAGGGGGAGGTTGGAGTTCACTTCGCTTTGGAGCTCCCGAACGAAGTGAACCCCACCCTCCCCCTCAGAAATCGTGGGGGGCAGGGGTAGGGTTCGCATGTGGCCCCCTAACGTTGGCGGGATTGGGTCACACAGCGGCATTTATCCGGACCGTATTTTTGTACAGGTGGGATGTATGGTTGGCTGGGCAACGAAAAAACTATAAGTAGCACCCCGCAATTGCGAATACGAGTGATGGGGCGGGCGCGGGCGTCGAGCCCGCGGACCTCGTGGCCCTCACCTTCCCTGTCGATTGCGCCCTCCTCTTCCTCCTCCTCCTCCTCCTCCTCCTCCTCCTCCTGCTCCTCCTCCTCCTCCTCTTCCTCGTCCGCGTCCTCGTCATCATCGTCGTCGTCGTGCTCTGACAAGTTCAGCGCGGGGGGGATCGCTGGTGGGCCACCCGGAACGAATGCAAAAACAGCCCGCCGCAATAATTTGGGTCGCGGGTGGGTCGCGGGCTCTCCACCTCCATCTGGAATCAATTCAAAAACAGCCCGCCGCAGGCGCCGAAAACTTTGATTTGTACAGGGAACGCGGTTTGGGACGCCACCTGGAACGAATGCAAAAAAACCCGCCGCAGGCGCCGAAGTTTTGACTTGGTCAGTGAACGTAATTTGGGTCGCGGGTGGGTCGCGGGATCTCCACCTCCACCTGGGAGTAATTCAAAAACAGCCCGCCGCAGGCGCCGAACATGTTGATTTGTACACTGAACGCGATTTGGGTCGCGGGTGGGTCGCAGGTTCTCCTCCTGGAACGACTGCAACAGAAACCCGCCGCAGGCGCCGAAAACTTGGGTGGGTCGCGGGGTGGGTCGCGGGTGGATCGCGGGTGGGTCTCGGTGGGTCGCGGGTGGGACGCGGGTGGGTCGCGGGTGGCTCGCGGGGTGGGGCCACGGGTGGGTCGCGGGTGGGTCGCGGGTGGCTCGCGGGGGGGTCGCCGGTGGGGTCTCGGGGTGGGTCGCGGGCGGGTCGCGGGGTGGGTCGCGGCTGGGTCGCGGGTGGGTCGCGGGGCGGGGCGCGGGTTGGGTCGCGGGCGGGTCGCGGGGTGTGTCGCGGGTGGGTCGCGGGTGGGTCGAGGGGTGGGTCGCGGGTGGGTCGCGGGGCGGGTCGCGGGTGGGACGACGACAACAAACAACAAACAACACATTATCCCAGTGCGATCCTACCTAGGAGTTGGAGCCCCTAGCAAAGCAGCATTAGTAGTATCAGTAAAGCTAAGCTAAAGCTAAGCTGAAGCTAAGCTGAAGTTAAGCTCAAGCTAAGCTACAGCTAAGCTAAAGCTAAGCTACAACTAAACTACAGCTAAGCTAAAGCTAAGCTAAAGCTAAGCTAAAGGTAAGCAGAAGCTAAGCTAAAGCTAAGCTAAAGCTAAGCTAACTATAAGCAAAAGCTGAGCTGAAGCAGAGATAAAGCTAAGGTAAATCAAAAGTAAATATGAGCTAAAGCTAAGCTGAAGCTAAGCTAAAGCTAAGCTACAACTAAACTACAGCTAAGCTAAAGCTAAGCTAAACCTAACTAAAGCTAAGCTGAATCGAAGCCAAAGCTAAGCTAAAGCTAAGCTGAAACTAAGCTGAAGCTAAGCTAAAGCTAAGCTAAAGCTAAGCTAAAGCTCAGCTAAAGCTAAGCTGACGTTAAGCTACAGCTAAGCTAAAGCGAAGCTAAAGCGAAGCTAAAGCTAAGCTGAAGCTAAGCTGGAGCTCAGCTGAAGCTAAGCTAAAGCTAAGCAAAAGCTAAACAAAAGCTAAAGCTAAACTGAATATAAGGTAAAGCTAAGCTGAAGCTAAGGTACATATAAGCTAAAGCTAAGCTACAGCTAAGCTAAAGCTGAGGTAAAGCTAAGCTAAAGCTAAGCTAAAGCTAAGCTAAAGCTAAGCTGAAGCTAAGCTAAAGCTAAGCAAAAGCTGAGCTGATGCAGAGATAAAGCTAAGGCAACTCAAAGGTGAATATAAGCTAACTCTAAGCTAAATATAAGCTAACGCTAAGCTAACGCTAAGCTAAATCTAAGGTACAGCTAAGCTCAATCTAAGCCAAAGCTAAGCCAAAGCTAAGCTGAAACTAAGCTGAAGCTAAGCTAAAGCTAAGCTAAAGCTAAGCTAAAGCTAAGCTGACGTTAAGCAACAGCTAAGCAAAAGCTAAGCTAAAGCGGAGCTAAAACTAAGCTGAAGCTAAGCTGAAGCTAAGCTAAAGCTAAGGTAAAGCTAAGGTAAAGCTAAGATACAGCTAAGCTGAAGCTAAGGTAAATATAGGCTAAAGCTAAGCTGAAGCTAAGGTAACTATAAGCTACAGCTAAGCTAAAGCTAAGCTAAAACTAAGCTAAAGCTAAAGCTAGGGTAACGCTAAGCTAAATATGAGATAAAGCTAAGTTATAGCTAAGCTACAGCTAAGCTAAAGCTAAGCTGAAGCTAAGCTAAAGCTAAAGCTAAAGCTCCCAAGGGACTGGGGGAACCGCGGGGCGGATGCCGGGGGAACCGCCCAGGGTGCATAGCAATGCCCGGCCCTTTAAGCCAAGAAAGTCAGAACCCTTCTAGGCAGAGCCTAGGTAGGGAACAACAAACCCAACAACAGCAACAACAACAACATCAACAACAACAACTACAACTACAATAACACCAACAAGAAGAATCCGCATCGCGGAATTCCACGGACCCAGGGACAGTGAATGACCGTTCGGTTCAGCCCCCTCACTCTGACAATGAAAAAAGGGAAACTACTTGCCAAGGATCCCGCCGAGACCGCGCAAGAGGACTATCTTGCTAGGCTTCTAGGGGGGAGGGGGCTCAACGCATCCTGCCTCTCAACCCCGTCGGGGCCGTCACCAAGAGGGGTGCAACGTGGGCGAGCACACCATGCCATCGAGCCCCACCCAGAAAGTTCAAGGAACTTTCGGAGCGGCGATGTATGGCCGCATCCGGTCACTCCCGACGTCGGCGGTGCGTCGGCGACGCAAGCGTGGAGAAACTTGGCCCCGCATCGAGCCACACCGCCGATGCATCGGCGATGCGGCGCGAGCCTCCGACCCTATCTACTTCGACCCCATCTGGAACGCCGAGACACATCCTCCTCGTCGCCCGCCTTTTGCTGACCCAGAGGCCTCCCGGATGGGGTCTGACCAGATGGGGTCGGAGGGCTGCGCCGCATCGCCGATGCATCCCTGGTGGGGGGGGGGAACTCGGGCTCCCCTTCGAGGGTGCCGTCGGCGGGGAGACAATCGGGATCCACTTCGACCCCATCCAGGAGGCCTGTACGGTCGGACCTGGGACAGAAGGACATCCTCCAGGAACAGGAGAATCTCCGCAAGAAGCTTGGAGGGTGCCCTCACCCAGGGGGATGCACAAGAGCATCCAAGCATTACGAAGAACATCAGGGTAATTACCCTCCCCGAACCGACCTCGATCTAATACCTCTGTCCGACCGTAAGGATGCACATCCTCCTCGTCGCCCATCGTCTTCTGACGGCACGGTCCCTTCTCTGCGCGACGTCCACCGGGCACCCTGGCACTTAGCGGGCACTGGAAACGACAGGGCCGTAATTGATCGGCTCCGTTTCGCCGTTCTCTTGCCCGTGAAATCGTCGTTCTTGTTGCTGCTTCCGTCGCCGTGTGTTCGTCCGCTTCTGGTTTATGGTTCCGATCCCTCCCCGTTTTTTGAGCCGTCTCGGGTCGCCGTTATTTCACCGTTTACATTTGGAGGCCTGGAAATTGGCACCAACACCAGCACAGGGGATTGCCTCCACATGGAAAAAATGATCCTAGATTTCGGTGTTGGTGGCAATATTTCGGCCATCTTGGAAGCCAGAATATTACTACCATCGCCGAGATCGGGATCGTCTTTCCTCGGTGGAGGCACACCGCCGATATTGGAATTGGTGTCAACCTCTAGGCCTGCGATACATGTTCAAGATAAACTGTTTCGAAAAAGGCGGACAAGCGGCCCCGCCGCTCCCGGGGCTCGCGGAGCCCCGGCGGCCCCGCGAGCGACGGCGAGCAGCGCTGGCATCGGCTGCTCTCGGCCGCGGACACCGCGGCCGCGCTCGATGCGGCCCTGGGTGGTCGCCTCGACGAGCTCGGGCGTCACGATAGGGATGTGCATCAGGCGCAGGAGGCCCATGATCTCGGAGGCGCTGATGGACCTGGCGCGCACGTACGAAGACGAGGATGATAATGAGGGTGAGGATGACGATGACAATGATGAGGATTACAATGATGATGTTAAAGGTACTGTTGATGATGATGATGACGACGACGAGGAGGACGAGGATGAGGATAAGGATGAGGATGACGAGGATGGTGATGACACCCATGGTGGTGATGATGATGAGGATGATGATGATAATGTGTCTGATCATGACGATGGTGATGGCACACATGATGATGATGTTAATGATGATGCTGGTGATATGATTCTTCTCCTCCCGTTGAGACTCCCCGTTCGCCTGACGAAGCACGGTGCTCGAGCGACAGCCAACTGGAATCGCGGTCGCGAGGCCAACGAAAAGTCGAGGCCCCCTCGATAGCACGAGGGGCTTGCTGCGCACTCCAAGGTGACGAGATAAAACGCGCGAGCGGAACCATTCGTCACGAAGCACTGGCCCCCATACAAGCACTGGAGCGGCACTAGCGGCAGCTGGCCGCCACCGCCCACACGCTTGCAAGGCGCATTCAGACGCCTGAATGCCGCCCACTGCTGCCAAAAACGCCAGCGGTCGAAAAACTTCAAATCCCACGAAGCTTCCGCTTTCGCGAAACATATCTCGAGTGGCACACACTAGACGAGGGGGAAGGGATCTCACGATGAGCCGAGAGGCCTCTCAGATACTCCGCTGGCCCTCCACTCTCACAATGAACTCTAGATTCGGAACGAACTCCATCACATTGAACTCTGGATTCAGAACGAACTCCCCTATCGTAATGAACTCTGGACTCAGAACGACCTCTATCGCGGCCAACCGCAGCACTGGATTCTGAACGAACTCCGCCGCCAGGCCCACTAGATGTCGCATGGACTCCCAACTCTCGGGATCTCACGACTGCGGCTGCTCCTGGAACTCGCCCAGCTTCACGAGGCCCGCGACCACTTTCCGAACGTTTGGATTGCGAGGAGGCGCCCCTTTCTTGATCTCCACATCTGGCTTGAGAGCGATGGCATTCATGATCTCTGTGGCCACCGTCCTCACCTCGGGTATGACCAGCAGCTCTATCTTGAACCTGTCCTTGTCATGATGCTGGTGATGATGATGATGATGATGATGATGATGATGATGGTGATGGTGATGGTGATGGTGATGGTGATGATGATGATGATGATGATGATGCTGATGGTGCAGCTGATACTGATGCTGATGATGATGATGATGATGATGATGATGATGATGATGATGATGATAGTGCTCTGCCAATCGACTCTAAGAGGCATAAGATGCCTCAAAGAGGCTCTCGAGAGGCCCCTAGGAAGCCCCCAAGAGGCCCAAGATTTCCTCCCCAGAGGCCCCCGAGAGCCTTCCGACGAGACCCCAAGAAACATCCCTGAGGACTCTAGCCCACGTCAACATCGTCGTCGCCTCCGCCGCTCTTGTCTTCATCGTCTCTCGTCAGTGTCGGCGGCAAAGGCCGTAAGGCACTCGCAGTGAAGATACTACTCTCGAAAGCGCTGACGGACCTGGAGCACGGGAGGCATGATCAATCCGCATCGAATCGGAAGTGAGCTCGGATCGGAATACGCGTCGGATCGGGGACGGAATCCGCTCGGAGTCGGCATCGGATGGAATCGGCGGCGCCGGGATGCGCAACAGCGCCACGCAGGGCATCGGGCCGCCTCGGATCCCCCCCGGGTCGCAGGCGAGACGAAGCGGGTCAGCCGCGAGCCGCTAGGGAAAATCGGACCGAGCGGATCCAAGTTTGAGCAGGGACCGACCGTCCCGGCACTCTTATAGTCCTACCACGACATGTTCTTAGAGCCCAAAATGTTCTTAGAACAAACACAATGTTCTCAGAACCTGAGCCGCATGCATTCAAACAAGACAATCCCAGCAAGAAATGCTCTAAGAACATTTCGTGGGAAATCACGACAAGTTCTTAGAACATTGTTTGGTAGGGCTATATGCGGGAAATACTTCTGTGCATATCCACTGCAGTATGGAGTCTCGGGCTCCCTTCCCAAGAAACCCGAGGCGCACTGGATATGGATGAATTTGCCCCCTAGAGGCTCGATTTTTATCCATATCCAGTGCGCCTCGGCCTTGTGGCGCCGCTTCCAAAAAAGTCCAAGAGGCACTGGATGTGGACATGAATCTTGCCCGCACTATAGGCACGCCGGAACGCTTCGCCACTGCCTGAGAAGTGCACAACCCGCACAGGAGGGGAAACAGGCGGGGAGCAGGGCCGCGGCGGCGCCGGCGGGCCCGGCGCGCGGAGGGCACGCGCAGATCCCAGGAGCCCCCACCGGGTGTTGTCTCCTCCTCCTCCTCCTCCTCCTCCTCCTCCTCCTCCTCCCGCGTCCCCCACACACACGTCCCATGTGTTCCCAGACTTGTCCCGAGGAGTCGACGATTCACGCGGTCAGTGTGTGCTTTTGTGCCCGCCTCCTGCGAGGAGGGAAGAGAGGGGAGTGGGGGAGGAGGGCCAGGGCAGAGCCAGGACGCATCAACGACGCTGCAGTAGACCCTACCTGCAAGTTCCTGCCTCCTGGGTTCCTCCAGTGTTGTGCTGCGGGAAGTGCCCCGTTGGAGGGCACACGTCTAAGAATCCTCAGTCGCGCCACAGCACCACTCCAGGGACTTCGACGCCACGGACAGACGTTACTGTTAGGTCCTGACGCCTTCATCGTGCTGGAACATCATTCCTAGGACTTGAACGCTGCGAAGCGACGTGACTGTTGCCCTCTGCGATTTCTGAATGTTTATGCACGACGCTAAGAAGAACACACCTTGTGTAAAGGCGGCACCCTGAATCCGTGACACCTTGAAACCTTTGAGACGAACGTGCGCGGTGTCGAGGCGAGAAACATATTTTGACATAATCGCCCCCCCCCCATCAGACAAACTCTTGCTAACTTTTGAATGGAATGTGCATGGAACGAAAGCGAGAGCCACGTTTTCAGAACGAACCGCCCTCAACCCGTGGAACTCTTGCAACTCTTAAACCGAATGCGCGCGGCGTCTGGGCGAGAGCCTCAATTTTGAGAAACGCAACAGCCACAATTTTGAGAACCACCCACCCTCGACCCGTGAAACTGCTGAAATCGTCTAGGCCCAACGGTAAAGAGGTCTCAGGCAAAACGCCCGGCCGGCCTTACCGACACGTCCCGGGATGCGACAGGAACGCAGTATTCATCACGAACAGGGATGGAGGAGGAAGGGGGAGGACGAGGAAGAAGGGGAAGAGGAAGAGCAGTTAGATCGGAGAGGCGCCCGTTGACCTGGCGCTCGAGGGAAGGGAACAGCAGAACGAATTGGATGTCGGAGGCGATGATGGACACGGCGCGCAACGGAATAGGACGGAGGGGGATGACGGTGAGGGGCGGGGTCAGAAGGGGACCAGCTCCAAAGGGGAAACATCGATCTTGAATCGGTGATCGGCCCGGATAGCGAAACCGCACTCTCTTGCGCGGGGTTGGCTATCGGGCCCCCATCGGCGATCAATGTGCGATTTGGGGCCGATTCGCTCCCCCCTGAATCAATCGACCCCTACAGTTGGCCCTGAGACGAGGGGGGGGGAAGAGGATCTCTATTGACTGGGCAAGCGGGACAGGAAACAGAGGCCTGGATCGACGATTGGGCCCGTGGAGATTTCGGGCGTCGACTTTCGGTGCGGCCTGAGGCCAGCAAAACCAAAATAGAGAGGATAGAGCAAGGACGAACCGGCAAGAACGGAAACGGACACGAACGACACTGCCAATTCACACCGTCAACCCACTACACTGGCCCAGCTCAATCCCAAATCATGTGGCAAAGCCCCACAACGACCCAATGGTATGACCAACATGTTTTGCGACACCTTGGTGCAATCCATGCCCGATCGCACATTGCCCTCGAATTCAAACCTGTTTCCAAGCACACCATTTGCTCGAACCTTGAACCACTAAACACCGTATCGCTGCCCAACACAAGGCGCAAGAACTTCGGTAGCATCGCCATGTGCCCTCTGGGCGTCGGAAACTCGATCTGACGATGGCTCCATATCCACCTTCTAGGGAAGCTTCGCGTTCTCCCCCTCTGCACCTTCCTCTGGGTGAGGAAGGGGGCACGAAGGTTTAGAACGACCAAAGAGGCTACACAGAAACGTGGATGACTCAAGGTGGCTTTCAGCAAAGGCAACAACGAAAATAATACTGAACGATCTTAACGTCGTCTACTTTGCCAGGGCCCTTGCATTCAACATCGCGCGCTGTGTAAGATGCGTTCCATACTGAAGAACTATCTACGGGCCTGGGGCCGACCATATTTTTTCTTCGCAGCGATTGTGTCACAATCCCGCGACCATTCCCCATCACCGATAACGTTTGGACAAGGTGATTGACACGGTGGCCCCCCTGCCTTATACCTGTAACACCGCGGCTCCGGACAAAACCACAACACCAACCGGAGACGGTTCCGAGCGGCCACGGAACGCTTCAGCCAACTCAGAAGCCAAATTCCAAACCTGGCCCCTAGATTGCGCTACGACTGAGGAATGATCAGCTCGCCCCCCCACCTGATTTGGGATCGCAGGAGTTTGGCCGAAAACGTGTGCCGACGAAGTCGTGTTTTGTCTGTTCGCCCTCCTCCTCAATCGCCTCCTGTGTTTGCTCCTCTTCGCTGGCCCTTGCTCCTCCTTCTTATCCGTCCCGTTGTTGTTTCCCTCGTTCCGCCGCCTCAAACTCCTCCTCCCCTCTTCCCCCGCTCAGGAAGGCCATGGGGAGCTGGGTCCAGTCCCCAGCGGTCAGTGCATCCCAACCCCAATTTGCGTTCCACTCCGCGACCATGCCCTCCCATGGTCAGGGTAACTCACCTGGTCATCGTTTCCAGACGGGCCAGCGGTCCTGCGCGGAGCATCATGAAGTCAGGCGGTCTGACGGAGCACTTCCCACATCTGCGAAGAACCCCGTCGCCCCCGTTGGCAATCCTCCAGGGGCGGCGGGGCAGCGGAGTGCAGGAGGGCTGTCCGCCACGGCGCGCGCAGGAGCCGCGCAAAACGAAACGACGCGCCGTTGTGTGATGGGCCCTCCCTTGGCCGCCATCCCGCACGGCGGGAAAAAACCCGACTCGCGAGCGGAACGCGCGGGGGCCGCAGGCTGCACGCGCACACACTGTGGGCCGGCGCGGATACCCAGAGGGCCACAAAGGGGGTCCCATCGGGCCGAGCGCTGGAAAGACATGCGGCAAAGGCACACTGCTGCGTGCACGTGTGGAACTCTCCTGCGTCACAGAAGGCACTCTGGGTCCTGCCGTGGGGCGGGCGCAGCGGCAGGAAGAAGGAGGGGAAGAATGAGAATGTGATCGTTACGCATTTGACTCCTGGGGCGTCTTCGGATATCCTCGAGTGGACTCGGCTCGAAAGACTGGCCAAGATGGTAGATCTCCCGGAGAAGCCTGAGGCAGCCTGTAACACAAACCAGTTGGAGGACCCAAATCTCCAGGCGGAGGGAATCGTCGCCGGCAGAAGGGGACTCGTACTCTCCCTCCCTCCCCTACATAATTTGAGTTTTTCATCACTCGGGCGAGCGGCGCCACTGTCGTCAGCGGAAGGAGAAGAGAGGGGTATCAAGGAGGAGGTACAGGAAGAAGGGAGGAGAGAGGGAGGAGACGGAAATAGGCATTTGACATAGGAGAAAGCAAAGGGCACGGAGGATGCGACGGAGGAGAAGGAAGAGAATGAAGTGGCAAGCTAGACCCCCTGCTCAGCCGTCGCCCACCCTCCTCGTCCTCTCCATTCCTTATCATCCCTGATCCTCCTCCTGCACATCTCCCATGACCTCCTCCTCCCTCTTCTCTTTTCCTCCTCCTTCATCTCTCCCTCGATCCACCCCGCAGCCAGCAATCCCAGCCAGCTCAACGAGCGGAACATGCTGGACTGCGCGGCGCGCGGGCCAGCCGAAGGCATGCACCAAGCACCTCCCCCTTCCCCCCCCCCCCCTTGCTCCGTCACTATTTCCCTTTTCTACGTCCATCCCACCACCTCCTCCTGCTCCTCCTGCTCCTCCTCCTCCTACTCCTGGTCCTCCTCCTTGATCATCATGCTGATTCCTCACCTCCACTGGCTGAAGGCATCCGCATACGTGCACGTTTACCTATACGACCACCCTTCGGATGATAATGAGGTTGGGAGTGGGGGAGGAAGAACCGACTGCTGGCAAATGCGATGGGTATGATAATGACGATGCTGGTGACGCGCCCTCGAGTTAGCGACGACGCGTGATGACGATTGTGCGCTGCGATGTAATGCTACTATCGTTTGCACAATCGGTCTCGGGTTCGATCTCACTATCGATTTCAATATCGATCTCACTATCAATGCCGTTGTCGATCTCACTATCGATCCCACGATCGATTTCACACCCAATGTCACAATCAACCTCACTGCCTATCACACAAATGCACTCACTATCCATCCCGTTCTAGCGATCGCATCATTGATCTCACTATCGACTTCACTATCGATACCAAGGCGGGAGACTCCTGGCCACCGCCCGCCCACCGCCGACGGAACACCGACGGAACAGCAACGAGACACCGACGGGACACCACAGGACACCACAGCGGGAGACCCCGGGCTACCGCGCGCCCACTGGTGGCGGAGGGGCGGTCGTCTGCATCCGAGCCGCCATAGCGACGGCGGGGTCATTCCCCTCGCGCGCCCACGCAGCTTCGCGTCGCCCGCACTCACGACACGAACACGACACCGAGACCGACTTCCCAGTGGGGGGCTCTCGGTCCCGCTGCGATCTCACCCCCTAGCCTCAGGTCGGGCATGCCCCTCTACAGGCGAATTTTGGACGAAAACTTAAAGATACGCAAAAACATACACCAAAAATGCTCAAACATAGTAACACAAATCGTACCCCGTACTATGATTTGACTTTCTTTGAGTACTCCTCCTGTAGAGGGACAGGCCCGACTTAACCCCAACTTCCGAGATTGCTCACGCGATGTGGCCGGCACCAGGCTTCCGCTCGAGTTCAGTTGATCCCCGCCTCCTCGCTCCTCCCTCGAACCTCCCTCCTCATCCTCCTCCTCCTCCTCCTTCTCCTCCTCCTCCTCCTCCTCCCCCTCCTCCTCCTCCTCCTCCTCCTCCTCCTCCTCCTCCCCCTCCTGCTCCTCCTCCTCCTCCTCCTCCCCTCCTCCACCACCTCCTCCTCCTCCTCCTCCCCCTCCTCTTGCCCATCCCCGCCTCCTCGCTCTTCCCTCGCACATCCCTCCTCCTCCTCCTCCTCCTTCTCCTCCTCCTCCTCAACCTCCTCCTCCTACTACTCCTCCTGATGCTCCCCCTCCTCTTGCCCATCCCTGACCACCTCATCCATCTCCTTGCTCTCCACCCCCTAACCAACTAGACCGTACTCGTACCACACTCCTCCCTCCACCGAAAGGGGAATCCCGCCCCTCGTCCACGCGTACTTGCGACACACGGGATTCAACCCTTGTTTTTTTGGTCTGAGATCCGTCGGCTCTGGGTGACTTATCGGACGCCGCGACCATCTGAGAGCGTTCCGGAACGCTCTGGAACGGATTTTTGGAGTCCCGAAACGGTGCGGTGACGGACCGTGCGGTGACCTCGGAACCCCAAGAGACCTCACCGCACGGTCCGTCACCGCACGGTCTTGGGACCCTGGAGGCCCCTGTCGCCCGAGACGTCCTCGGAGAAGAACTCGAGTCCCAAAACCGTACGGTGACGCCGAATCCCCACCGACTCACCGCACGGTGTGGTCACCACCCCGTTTGTTTGGACGCCCGAAATGGGTACGGAAAGAATGAGCACAATGCCCAACAACAAATGTTGTCCCAAACCAACAGCGGCCGCTGTTGTGCAGGCGGCCATCTGTCTCGATTGGACACAGGCCGCGGCGGCGTGGACAGCGAGCCCTGTTCAAAATGAACAGGAACTGTTGTTGGGCATTGTACCCGTTCTCTCCGTACCCATTTCGGGCGTCCAGAGTTTGGGAGCCCCCGAGGACTTGCATCCTCGTCCTGGGCCCCGCCCGGTGCGCAACGCTGCGATCCGCTGCTTCAGGAGGTGGCTTGCTCTCGCGCGGCAGCGGGGGGCCCCCTTTTTTTTCTTGCGGGTCGGCGCCGTGCCCCCTGTCGTGTGTTTCGCAGTGGCTCCCTTTTAATGCTTCGGCGTGGCCACCTCGTTCTGGATCCGTTAACGCTTTGGCTCCCTATTGACGCTTGGCTCCCTTGACGCTTAATGCTCCGTATTGCTTGGCTCCCTTAACGCTTTGGGCCACCCTTTTTTGGGTCCGAGGCCTTGTTCGTCCAGAGGCCTCCCAGACGGAGGCCGAGCAAATGTGGTCGGAGGATCGCGCCGCGACGCCAGTGCAGCCGCGATGCATCGCCGACGGCGGCGACGCAGCGGCGACGCGTCGGCGTGGAGGAAACGGGGCTGCGCATCGAGCCGCTTCGCCGATGCATCGGGGGTGCGGCGCGATCCTCCGACACCGTCTACTCCGACTCCATCTAGGAGGCCTATATCATCGATGCCGTCCCCGTCATTTCCCCTCCTCCACCTTCCCCTAGTCCTCCTGCTCCTCCCGCTCCTTCCACTCCAGATCCTGCTGCTGTTCGTCCTCTCTTCCTCCCCCTTCCACATCCTCCTCCTTTCCGTCCTGCTCCTCCTCCTCCTGCTCGCCCGCCACCACCCCCTCCTATGCACGCAGCTCCTCTTGTTCCGAGGGCGCAGAACTAGATGGGATATGGTTGTTGAAGTTTCAGCTCGGCTTTGGCACGCGTCCGAGGATAGCGAAAATTCAGCACAGTGGGAAGGGACGGGAGGGATGGAAACGATGACAGAAGTGGCGCGAGCGCACCGAGCTTGTCCGCATCCCCCACGCCTCCCCCCCCTCCTCGTCGTCTTCCGCCCCGTGCTGCGGTAGCCTATCTTGACCCCTGGAGGCCTCCAGAGACCTCTGCAGGCCTCCGAAGGCATCCAGAGACATCCTCCTCCTTCCCCCTCCTCGTCTCAACCTCATCAAGCGTCTCCTGCCGAGCGCATCCGACACCACCGTAAGTGGGGAGACCAACAGGTATCGATGCCGCTGCTCCAGAGACCTCTCCTGGGGTGCGTTCTGACCAGAACTTCGAGGCGAATCCAACGGTGGGGACAAGGACCCCTCAGGAGGGCGAACAAAAGGACAGCGAGCGAAGGGTAGCGGTATAGATGCGGTCGGACTTAAGACAGAAGAACGTCCTTCGAGACCATCCGCCCGCCCAAACTGAAGAACATTCGAGGGTGCCCCCCCAGGATGCACCAGAACACCCAACAAGCACGAAGAACATCCGGGTTCCCTCCCCGAACCGACCTCTACCTTGCACCTCGGTCCGACCGTTCCCCTTGCTCCTCCGATCATCACCCCCCTTCGGCGGCGAGCGAAGGGGGGGAAGCGAGAAGGAGAAGGCCTCATGCGAAGGCGGCGGCACTTCTCGGGAGACCTCGCGCCCTGTGAGGAGCTGCCCGCGCCCCCGAGGCCAGGCTCCGAGAACCTCTCGGAGGGCCTGGGGGCCTCCGAGACCCCTGGGGTGGCCTGCTCCTCCTCGCCTCCCGCCCCGGCTCGCCGCCGGCTCCTCCCGCCGAGCGCACCCGGCTTCCCCCCGGAGGGTCCCCAAAGGGGGCTCTCGTGGGGAGGGGGTCTTCCAGGAGGCATCCCCAGGGGCTCCGCACCCCGTACTTTGACGAGGCTCCGAGGCCCCTGGGGGGCTCTCTGGGAGACTCGGCGGTGGACAAACCTCCCTCTAGTAAACCTCCCTTTAGTGAAAACGGCCCAGGACCGAAACCGACGGACCTCGACCCGCAAAGATGACGCCCGCGACGCCCTCTCGCGAACCGAAAACGGCCAATTCGCTCATCGACGTGTCAAGGTAGGAGATCTAATTTTTTGACGAGGCTCTGGGGCCCCTGGGGGGCTCTCTGGGAAAGCCCTCATCCCCAAAAAACTCCCTCTGGAGCCCTGTCTTGGCACGAAATGGCAAGATGGTAGTCTTGCAAAAACCATCCTGAAATCATTGACTTTGCTTGCTGCGGCCCTTCTGGCACTGGCAGCAGCCAACTCTCCCCTTGAAAACACCCCGCCCCAATTCCCTCCTGGACAACCCTCGCCGCCAGGCCCTGAAGCAGATCTGGCCCCCCGCGAGTACTACACGTAAGAGTGACCCTGGGTAAGAGTGACCTTTGGTGCGCGGCTTTGGGGGGGCCGCGGGGAGGCCAAATCCAGGCGCGCTGGCCGCTGCTGCCGCTGCGCGCCCGGCCATCTGGGGGCCCACCAGTGCCCGCACCAAGGGTCACTCTGGCGAAAGGTCATTCTTACGTCTATCGGGAGCGGCCAAGAGGGGGGTGTCCAAGAGGGGGGGTGCAAATCATGACCGGTGGCACGTGCGCGGCCCAACGGGGGGGCCAGGGACGTAATGAAATAAGAAGAGGCGCCGTGAAATCTGGGGAAATATCATGGCCCCCGCCATGAGATCAACCCCCCCTGGTCATCACCCCCCTCTTTTCCACCCCCGAACCAAGGGTCACTCCGGCGAAAGGCCACTCTTACGTCTAGTCGAGCGAGGGCCGGGCGGGGCGAGAGGCGCCGGGCGGGGGCCCGCTGCGGTCCCAGTCGCTCTCGCCGAAGGCCTGGTAGAGGCTTTGGATCTGGGGGCGGCGCGAGGCTCCCGGGGTGCACGGGTTCCCCCGGGGCCGTAGGCGACCTGAGGAGGAGGTGGAGGGGGGAGGAGGAGGAGGAGGAGGAGGAGGAGGAGGAGGAGGAGGAGGAGGAGGAGGAGGAGGAGGAGGAGGATGGGTCGTCTAAGCCCTTCGGAGAAACCCTCCATCCCGGGGGGGCCGCGGCGGCGGCGGCGCGCGCCCGGGCGCCCCCCGCGGGGCGCGCCCCGCGCCTGCCTCTCCCTTATATTCTTAGGCTTACGCCACACCGCCGACCCCTTGTTTATGCCAATCTGGGGGTAGTAGAAGCGGGACGAGCGCCGCGGAGAGACCCTCCGAAACGCCCGGCGGAACCAAGTGACGAGCATTGCGACAAGGCACGGAAGTTGCGAGGAATCTGACCGCTGGGGACGGGATGGATAAGGGGGACGTGGAGGAGGGAGGATGGGGGAGCAGCCAAAGGCGGAGAAGGTGAAAAGTGAGCCAGTGGAGGGAATACGAGACAGAAAGCTGAGAGGGGAGACGGGAGGAGGGGGCGGAAGAGGAGGATGAGAAGGAGCAGGAGAACACGACGAGGACGACAATGGCGGCGACAGACTCGACGGCGTAGGCTGGGCACCTTTTTGGGGCCATCTTGGGGGCTTCGTTGACCGTTGTGGGAGCCTCTGGCGCCGTCGTCGTGAGAATCCTCTCGGGGGCCTGCGGGAGGCAGTTTGGAGGCTTCTGGGGAGCTGTTTTGGGGCAGCTTGGGGCTTTTTTTGGGCTTGTTGGGGGCCTCTTGGGGGCTTCTTGGAGCCTCTTGGAGGCCTCTTGGGGCCTCCTTGGCGCCTTTTGGGGCGGAAGGCTAGAATTTTAGGTTCGTGGTCCCCGTCTGGAGCCTTTCTTGGGCCCCTCTGTGGGCCCTCTTGGACTGTCTGAAGGCCCTCTTGAGCCGTTTTGAGGCGCTCTTGGGCCGTGTTGGGGCCCACTTGGGAGCCTCTCGGGTCGTCTTGATGCCGTCTTGGGGGCTTCTTTCGCCGTCTTGGAGCGTCGGAAGCCCGAAAAAACGCGAAGGCCAAAAACGTTGAAAAAACCAATGGAAATCGACGATTTTGGCCTCTTGGGGCCATCTTGGGAGGCGTCTTGGAAGCTTCTTGGGGCGTCTTGGAGGCATCTGGGGCCATCTGGAGGCCATCTTGACCGTCTTCGAGTGTTTTTTCGGCGACTCGGGGCCCTCTTGGACCGTCTGCAGAGCTTCTTGGGAGCCTCTTCGCTCGTTTGCGGCCCCCCCAGCAGACTCTCTGGAGCGGATGACCCCCCCCGGACCGCGCCGGCGGATCCCGGGGAATCCGGCCGGACCCCCCCCCCCCCCCCTCCAAAACGACCGGACCAGGCTCCGGGGGGAGGGGTTTGGGGAGGGGGGAAGCATCTCACACGCCGATGACCCCAAGGGGTCGGCGGATTGAATCGCTTCGCTCATTCCGCCGGCCCGTGATATGGCATCGCTGGTTTTTGTCTGTGTGTTCGTTGCCCATGTTGCGCTCTTGGGGGCGGGTGTCGTTCGGACGCGTTGCGTGGGGAGTTTTGATGGTGAAGCAGTTCCCTGGGGGTCGTCTCTCGATGGGGCGAAATAGAGTCGTCGTCAAGATGCTTCTTTGGGGGGCCTCTTGGGGTCTGTTGAGAGGCCGTTCGGGGGCGCCTGGGAGACATGTTTGAAGCCTTCTGGGGCTTCTTTTGGGCCTCCTGGGAGTCTCCTGGGGCCTCTTGGCGACATCTTGGGGCCTCTTGGAGGCCTCTTGGGGCCTCTTTGGGACCTCCTGGGCGCCTTCTGGGACGGAGGGCTCCATTTTTGAGTTCTCGGTATCCCTCCTGAGTCCCTCTTGGGCCCGTCTTGGGGCCTCTTGGTCCGTCTTGGGCGGCACTTGGGCCGTCTTGAGGGCTCTCTTGGGTCGTTTCGGCGCCGTCTTGGGAGCTTCGTGGGCCGTCTTGGAGCGGTCTTGGGGGCCTCTTGGGCCGTCTTGGAGCGTCCGGAAGCCGAAAAAGCCAGAACACAAAAAACATAGAAAAAACAATGAAAATCAACGATTTTGGCCTCTTGGGGCTCTCTTCGGAGGCCTCTTGGAAGGCTCTTGGGGCGTCTTGGAGGCCTCTTGGGCTGTCTTGGGGGCCTTTTGGGCCGTCTTGGGGTCATCTTCGGCGTCTTCGAGCGCTCTTTGGGCGTCTCGGGGGCCTCTTGGGCAGTCTTGGGGGCCTCTTGGGGCACTCTGAGCGCGCTCTGGGGAGCCTGGGAGGCCGCACCCAGAAGGAAAACTATCTCTGAGTAGACTTGGTCGGGCGGCGGTCGGGCGGCGACCGGGCGTTGGTCGGGGTACTTTTTGCCGGGGGACCCCCAGGGGCCGCTCCGCGCGGGCGAACTAGAAATACTGTTGATACTGTTAACCAGTTACCGGAGATCTTAGCACGCCCTGGCCCGTTGGGCCGGCGAATTTGTGTGTATTTATTTGTGTGTTCGTGGGCCCCTACATATTAAGCCGTCTTAGTTGGCCCTCTGGGAGCCTTCTTGGGGGCCCCTGCGGGCGATCGTGGGGAGCCTCTGCGGGCCGTCCTGGAGCGTCGACGGCCCGAGAAGGCGAGAGCGCGAAAGTGCGTCAAGACCGGAGGAACATCAGCGATGTCGGCCTCTCTCGAGGCCCTCCTTCGAGGCCCTCTCGGCGCCTAAAGGAGGCCTCTTGGAGGTATCTCGGTGCGTTTTGGGGGATCGCGCGGGCCGTCTGGAGGCCATCTTGGGCACCTCGGAGCGATCTCTCGGCGATTCGGGGCCCCCTCGGGCTCTCCTGCCGGAAAAGTCGTGCAGGGGCACGAGGGAAACCCCAAGAGCGCCCGAGAGCGCCTGGGGCTCGACGCCGTGGGCCCCTTACAGGCCCCCTCCTTCCCCTCCTCCTCCTCCCTCCGCCTCCTCCTCCTCCTCCTCCTCCTCCTCCTCCTCCTCCTCCCTCCGCCTCCTCCTCCTCCTCCTCCTCCTCCTCCTCCTCCTCCCCCTCCTTCTCCTCCCTCCGCCTCCCTCCGCATCCGCCTTCTCCTCCTCCCTCCGCCTCCTCCTCCTCCTCCTCCTCCTCCTCCTCCTCCTCCTCCTCCTCCTCCATCTCCTTCCTCCCGTGCCCTCCTCCACCTCCTCCTCCTCTCCGGGTCGCCTACGGCCCTGGATGCGTCATGCCGGCGTCTCCATTTCTGGAGATGTGCCAGCGCAGGTTTTTTGTTTCTGGTCATTACTTAGAGTGCTCGGACGTGCGATCGTCCCAGTGTCGAAGGCATGGGCGTGGATACTAGTAGTATCCACGCCCATGCCTTCGCGGGCTTGGTTCCGAGGCGCGATCCGCTGGATACACGATCCTATGGATGCGCTCTGCGTGGGGTATCCGCGCAAGCCGCCCGGCATCCATGGGGCCGCGGCCACAGAGTCCACACCGAGAGGCCGTGGATATGGAGGTGTCCGGACGCAGCTGGGGCCCGCATGAATCGCCCGAGAGCGTTCTGGACCGCTATCAGCGCTTTCTGGAGCGCTCCGGAACGGCCGCAGCGCCCGGTGCGTCCCCCCCAAACCACGGGATATCAGAGGTCCCCGATGTATTCCGTTCCGAGTTTGTCCCAATCTTCGTTTTCTTCTTAACGGAGGAGGAGGAGGAGTAGGAGGAGGAGCAGGAGGAGGAGGGATGGTTTTGTTGATGGTGATTCGGTGGTGGCCATGGAGAGAGGAAAGCAAGTTAGGCGCCCTCGCGCCATATCTGTCATCCTACCTCACCCACCCATCCGTCTCATTGTGCTGGTTTCCCATCCCTTCCCTCACGCAATATTGGCATCTTACGCATCCATCATATATCCGCCGACGGATATCATAGCGAATTTGGAAGTCCCGAAAGGACCCCAGTCATGCGGAATGCCAGAAGTAGAGTTTCTTACATACATTGGACGAGGAGGTGGCGGATGAGCAGGAGGACGAGCAGCAGGAAGAGGAAGATGATGAGGAAGGAGGAGAGGAGACAGGAGGAGGAGGAGGAGGAGGAGGAGGAGGAGGAGGAGGAGGAGGAGGAGGGAGGAGGGAGGAGGAAAGAGGAAGGAGGAAGGAGGAAGGAGGAGGAGGAGGAGCAGGAGCTTTGTCTCTTGGTCTTCGCCCGCTGCCATTCTGCGGCTCACGAGCTCGGAGCCCTCGGAGCGCGGAGACCAGCGGCGGGCAAAAGCCGGCGTGCTCCCAGGCCGGGAGGGGCCCCAGGCTGGCACGGGCAGGGCGGAGGAGCGGGTGCAGAGTCAAGCATCGGGCCGGGCGAAAGGGGGGGATTGGGAAAGGGGGGGTTACGAAATTTGCTGCATGCAGCTGGTTTTGGCCTCACCGAGGGGCCCATTCCTCGATACATAGCCTCTCGGCGCCGGGAGGCGCCGGGAAAATCAGCTACGTGAGCTGATTCTCAAACCCCCCCTTTGCTATCCCCCCCTTTTGCCCGACCCGAAAGCAGTAGCGAAGCTTTGCGGTTTGCCGATAGGCCTGCCAAAGAATGTTCTAAGGACCTCTTGGGGTCTGCGCGAAACGTTCTTAAGAACAAGTCTGGCCGAAATTGTTCTGTTTTGACACGTCGTGTTCGTGTTCCAAGAGCACGGTTTTTGAATTTAGACCAGTTTGGGGTTCTAAGAGCATTTCGTGGTAGGCCTACAGGAATGCCGGGGCCGTCGGTCCCTGCTCAACAGATGCAGACTTCTGGCGTCCCGAGACCGTCACGGCCAGTCGAGCGTGCAAGGTTGCGCGTTAGTGCCCTCGTTTCCCATGTTTCGTGCCGCGTCAGCGGCCCGCGTAAGCAACTGCGTAAGGTCGCCACATCATGTTGCGTAAGGCCCGTTTGTTTTCGGTTTTCGAGAGGGCGCCGTGGCCATTATTTTCCAGGCTTGCGCCCGCCAGGTTTGGGCCTCAGGTCGTTTTCACTAAACCACGTTTTGCTAAAGGGGGGTCTGTCCATCCCCGAAGGAGCGTAGTGCGGTCGCGGTCCCGCTGCTGGCCTGTGCTCTCGCTTTTTGTTTCTCGAGCTGAGGCAAAGGCAGTTGTCGGAGGCCTCGCTGTTGACACCAGCACCAAGATCGGCGGTGTGCCGCCATCGCGGGAGGAGGATCCCGATCTCGGTGATAGGGGGTCATATCCGGGTTTCCTAGGTGGCCGACCGATTGCCACCAACACCGACGTTTATATGGGATCATCCTCCCCTCGTGCGCGCACCCCCCCCGTTTTGGTGTTGGTGCCCACCTCCAAGTCTCCACACGGCTGGACGCAGTCCGGGGGGCAGGGCTGGTGCGCGTGGGCCCCCGGGGAGGGGTCGGGGGGCCGAGCTGGAGCCGTTGTTTGCCTCCGTTCGCCCTGCTCGGGGCCTCGTCGTCCGCTGCCGCCTGGAAACGGGTGGCCTTCCAGACTTGTGATGTTCCGGCCTGCTGTCGCCGTGCTCGCCAAGACTCGTCTCGAGCACCAAGAGAGTGCCCAAGGCTGGAGGGTTTTCAAGTGTCGTGCCCGGGGAGGCGGTACTCGTTCGACACTGCTTCGATGCTTTCCCGGGTGCTCGAGGTTCTTTCTGGGATGTGGTCCTTAAGTTTCAGTCGGACATGTCCTTCTACTGGAGGAATAGTCAGAAATAGTCAGGACATTTTCAGGGGACGATTTTTCATCCAAAATCTGCCTGTGGGAGGACATGCTCGACCTAACACTACCGCTTGGAGACGGGTGGCCTTCCAGACCCGGGCGAGCGCCGAAGCCGTCGAGGTCTGGAAGGTTGTCCGCTTTCTGCCTCTGCTGGTGGTGTGCAAGGAGTGGGGACACATCGGCGATGAGGTCTACTCCTCCACCTCCTCCTCGAGTGCTGGAGGCGGAGAAGATGTAGGGAGCTGGGAGCGCTGAGCCCGTCTGGGCTCGTGCTCGCAGTCACCTGGCGCTGAACCCTCTGGGGCTCGTGCCAGGTGCCAGTAGCATTGAACTCTTCGGGGCTCGTGCTACTTCAACTGGGAGCGCTGAACCCTTCGGGGCTCGTGCTCGCAGTCACTTGGCGTTGATCCCTCCGGGGCTCGTGCCAGTTGCCAGTAGCGCTGAACCCTCCGGGGCTCGTGCTACTTCAATTGCGGGCGCTGAACCCTCCGGGGCTCGCGCCTTCAGTCCAGTAGCGCTGAACCCTTCGGGGCTCGTGCTACTTCAATTGCGGGCGCTGAACCCTCCGGGGCTCGCGCCTTCAGTCCAGTAGCGCTGAACCCTTCGGGGCTCGTGCTACTTCAACTGCGGGCGCTGAACCCTTCGGGGCTCGCGCCTTCAGTCCAGTAGCGCTGAACCCTTCGGGGCTCGTGCTACCTCAACTGGGAGCGCTGAACCCTTCGGGGCTCGTGCTCGCAGTCGCCTGGCGCTGAACCCTCCGGGGCTCGTGCCAGTCGCCAGTAGAGCTGAACCCTTCGGGGCTCGTGCTACTTAGTCGATCCGCCTCGTCTTGCCAATATTTTTCAATACCCTGGGCTACCGTGCTTGGGGGAAACTAACGCCAATTTTTTTTTTGGTTTTGAGGGTTCGGTTGTAAAAAACCACTTCCGGGGCAGTAAAACGCTGGAGCGGGCAATCTGTGTGGCAAAACAATATCTTTTGCGGTATGAAATTGAACGGGCAGGCGTCGGAGGATCCCGGATCGAGAAATGTAGCTTTTTTTTCTGTTTTCTCACGGCATCGGGGCGTTGAAAGACGCCTTTGGCAAAAACATGGGAGGTGTAGACGCAGGGCACAACTCAAAACAATACATGTTTCTACGATGGTGTTTCGTTTTTTTTTTTGAAATGGGTTTTTTTTTGATTGGGACCCTGGCTTCGAGGCCGAATGGAAGAGGTACATCGATCATGTATTGGAACGTGTGTTCTCGTTTTTCAGTTCTATAGCCGAACACATATGTTTTCACAATGTGGTTATGGTTTGGGACGCTTTTTGGAGATGTTTATTTTTGGTGAATGGGCCCTGGGCTCCGAGGCCGAATCCAAGATGGAAATCGATCATATATTGGAAGGTGTGTTTCGGTTTTGGAATTCTATCGCAAAACGCACATGTTTCATCATGTGGGTCCGGTTTGTGGCGCTGTCCGAAGATTTTTGTGCTTGTTGATTAGGCCTTCCAATAAATCGCCCATTGATCTTTTGGATTCGGCCTCGGAGCCGGCATCGCAACAAAAAAACACCATCGACTGAAAAATGCTCAACCCGGAAACCCGTGCTGGAAATATATAGGTTTTGATATAAGAATCGGACCGCTGTGACCACAAGCGCACTCCTTCCAATATATGGTCCATTGACCTTTTGGATTCGGCCTCGGATCCGGCATCGCAACACAAAAACTAACACAAGCGACTGAAAAATGCTCAACCCAGAAACCCGTGCTGAAAACATATAGCTTTTGCTATAGGAATCGGACCCGCTGGGACCACAAGCGCACTCTTTCCAATATATGGCCCCTTGATTTTTTGAATTCGGCCTCGGCGCCGGCATCGTAACAAAAAAATCCACCGTCTGAAAAATGCTCAACCCGGAAACCTGTGCTGAAAACATACTGGTTTTGTAGAGTGAGGGGGGGCGGGGATGAGCAGGAGAGGAGGGATGGAGGCAGGAATAAAATAGAGGAAGGAGGTAGGGGGGGGTCTGTGTATGAGTAGGGCATATCGCACATCGTCGCCCTCAGCCTCTCAGCGTCACTTGGGTGCACCGCTTTCGAGGGTCGCGTCTTATTTGGGGACACCACCTACGGCCGCACTGGGAGCACCCGCAGGCGCATACATCGCCCATTTGGCACGGCCTCGCCCAGGTGGGAGAGGAAGGAGGAGGATGAAACGTTGCTGGAGGAAAAAGGTGGAAGACTCGGGTGTGGGCAGGACCTTCTCGCGTTCAGGCTGCTCGTGAAGGCCTTCGACAAGTACCGCAGGTTTGTTGAAGTTGTTTTTTTTTGTTGGTTTTTTCGTAGTTGTTGGCCTCCAGGGGCGCTATTCCGGGCCCTGGCCCTTTCGGAAATGAACCCAGGGTGACAATCTGCACCGGATGGACTTCGGGGGAGGTCCGGGAATTGGCGGTGATGATGTCTTGATGGCGAGCCCCGGGGGATAAGGGGGATGGAGTGGACGAGGGCCTGCTGCTGCTTGGGGTGGCGGCCCCATTTTCTTCATTTTGAACGGCTCAGCATAAGCGAAGCTCGTCGGTATTTCCCCTTCCTCCCTCTCATTCTTCTCCTCCCTCCTACCGCCTCCTCTCTTTCTTTTCTTTCTCCCTATTCCCTGTGCCTGCTTCCTGCCCCCCCTCCCCTCTGCATCCTCCTTTGTCTCCCCTACCTCGTGGAAGGCGTCGGAGGGTGACATAGCGCACACCACATTGATTGTGCACACCACATAGAGTGTCGCCATCCCGCAGACGTTGCGCCACGCAGAGTGCGCCCGACACAGTCCGAACCACATAGATTGCAGCACATTGATTTGACGATCCTTTTGTGTCCTCCCACTCCGCATTAGGTATGGGCCGTTCTGGGAGCACCCAGAAGCAGCGGCAGCAGGCGTTTCGCGGTGCTCCGTACGAGCGCCCGCCCGCAGTGGCAGAGCGTAAGGCGCCACCGGGCCGGGCGCTGCCGCCGCCGCTCACACCGGGCCCACTAGCGCCGTACGCGCGCCCGCCCTTGGGCGAACCTGTGGCCGCGTCGGCTGGGGTCGCAGCGGGACTAGCGGGGAAGGCAGCTCCGGTCTTGCGGGGCACAGCGTCGGCCCCGCGTCCGGCCGGGCGTGTGGTGGCGCCGATCGGCGCCGACCGTCCGCTTCCGGAGACTTCCTCGGCGTCGGCGCCCTCGCCGGTCGCGCTGTCGCTTTCGGAGAGCCCGTCGGCGTCTGCGCTGCCGTCTGGCGCGGCGGCCCCGACGGGACCCCCAAGACGGGGGTTCGGGCCGTCGTGGTCGTCGGGAGTGCCTGTGTCGTCGGAGCAGTGGGCGCTTCTGGACGAGGGCCAGCAGGAGTGGGTGAGCTCGTACATGGGCCTCATGCCCAAAGACGCTGTTCCAGTGAAGCTTCCGTACTTCGGGTGGATTACGAAGCTGGACTGTTACACCAAGCCGGGGAAACCCAAGGTTTTGAGGGGCAGGGAATGCGTGTCCGTGCAGTTGTGCGTCTGCGCTGCTCCGGTTGCTTCAGGATTCGTTCGGCTTCGTCGGCGGGTCCTGAGGTGACGGTGGCGCAGAGGCACGACGGGCAAGAGCACCAGCATTCCTGTGCAGACGCACGTCGCGCACGTGGCGTGGCAGGCGGAGCTGTGCAACAGCGCCTACAACGCCAGCGAGGCGTGGAAGGCGATGGGATCGCGTCGCGGGGCGCGCTGTTGGGGCCGCCTTCGTCCCCAAGGTTTGCGGGTCCCTGGGGAATCCCAGAGGGTCGGAGTTCTCGGGTTTTTTTGACGGCAATGTAGACCAAGAGGCGTGCAAAGGGAGAGTGCGCGGCGCTGCTCAGGCGACGCGGCCCTTTGCCGACCACCCGGCGCAGAAGGCGACCGTGGCGCGGCTGTCCGGCGTGGTAGACGAGGACTGGCCGCCGCGAGTGTGAGAGAGATTTATGCGTGAAGTCGTCGTTGCTTGCAGATTGTCCTTGTTGTTGTGGTGATAGGGCACGCGCGTTGTGGGGAGTGCATCGCGCGCCACGATTGTTTGGGGGGGGGCACAGTCGAGGCAGCTTGTCCGGCTTCGCCGCCAGGCGCTCTGGAAGCGGCTAGACGTCGCGATGAAGGCAGCGGAAAAGGGCCCCAAGTCCAAGAACGTCGTCTTCGTGAGCTTCTTCCAGAGCTCGCGCACGGTGATCGGATGTCGAGACAACCTGTTCATTGCTTCAAAGAGACTGATCGGTGCTTGCGGCGTTCCGCCATCCTTGCGGGGGGGGTCCACCGTGCGCGCGTGCCGCGTGCGCGCGCCTGCGTGTCCTCAGGTGAAAGACCGCAAAGGCGACGACGGGACTCGGCTCGCAGACCTCTACCTGCCCTGCCACAAAGACCTCGCGCTGGAGAGCTGACAGGCGACGCAATCGGGGAATGGAGGACGGAGGGTCTCATGTCCTCTCGTCGTCCGTCGTGCCTTCTGCATCATTGAGCTCGTCGTCGTTCCTGCCATCGGCATCATCGCCCCCGTCGTGCCAGTTCGCCTGCATCTCAGAGTTCGCAAACATGTCTGCTGATTCCTATATCCGTTATGCATGTTTCTCGAGGTGGCACCTTCCGACGCCTTCTGTCGGGGTTGCCAGTGTCAGACGACTCGTCGTTGTTATCATCGGAGGCAATCATGTTTTGCCCGCCGCGTGCAATACTAGTGCATACCATTGCAGTTTTCTGTGCATATCTCGTCAGTGCAGAGTTGTCTGTGCACATCACCGCATGTCCTGAGCTGCTCAGTTGGTAACGCATAGATTGACACGATGTGTGCCTCTGAGGGCCCTTCTGGGACGCCGCTTGGGAAGCTCTTCGGGCGTCTTGAAGGCTTGTTGGTTCGTCTTGCGGCCATCATTCGCGTCTTGGGGTGATCTTGGTGTGTCTTGGGGCAAATCACAGTTCGAGGGTGCGAGGGGGGCCGTCAAGTGCGACATATCAGGGCTCCACGGTAGAGAGAGCCGCGAAGGTGCATTGCATCGGGCGCAATTGGCACGTTGGCCGTTCGCGGCATTGCATGCATGTTCTCACATCGCCGTTTCAGCCCTCAGCGATAGCAGTGCGTATCTTTCACGCGGCTCCAGCCATTCCTACATCACTTTTCCATGCCAGCTCTTCCCTCTACCTGCCACGCCATGGCCGTTGCCGCGTCTAGTGCCAGTGTTTTCAAGTCAACAGTGGAACAGTTCGTGGACTCCGTCTTCGCCGCCGCCAACGACGGGGGGGAGAACCCTGTCATTTTGTCACCGGGGGCAAGCGGCTTGGTTGTGCTGTTCCAGGCGGAAGGCGTCGAGGTGTCCGAGTGCGCCATCGAAGCGGTCTTCCAGAAAAACGGATGGGCCCCCGAGAAATCGCTCGCCAAGACAGAGTTGCGTGCTCTCGCAGGTGAGTTCCAGACCTCGTTCACGGCTGTTCTGGGCGACGACGCAGCGCCTTCGGGCGCGGAGGAGCGCAGCGTGGTGGTGGAGACGATTGCGAGTCGCCTCAGCCGCGGCACTTTCCCACCGGTCCTGCCGACCGATTTTCAGGATGCAGGAGAGGCAGCGGGTGCCGCACAGACCTGGGAAGCAGTTTTGGAAGTCGAGTACGTCGAGCTGCAGTCGTTCATCGACGCACACTGGGCCACCTACCGCGAAACGTTGCCGGCAAACCCTTCAGTGAGTGAGGACACGCGGCGGGCAGAGTTCATGCACGACAAGTTTTACGACTTGTGCAACGACTTCCAGTGCGCGCGTTCTCTGGAGGAGAGGAGGTTCCGCCATCGCTACCAGGGCGACGTGTTTCTGCCAGTGATCGCGGTGGCGAGCATTGGCTGTGAGCTGAAGAGAACGGACGCTGCGGAGACTGTCGGCGGCATGACTCGCGACCTCATCGACGCGCTGGACGCCGAGCTGTGGTCCAAGTGGGGCGACGCCGAAAAGGTCGCGAAGTACACGAAGATGAGCATGCAGGACCTCTTCAGGAGGTTCCTGCATGAAGAGTACTTCTTGTCCATGCGCGCAGTCGTGCAGCAGAGCTCACTGCAACAGAAGAAGTTTACTCCGAAGGTGTTGCCCGGGGACGTCCCAGGTGGTGATGTCGACGTGCTCCAGGCCATCGTCGACCGCATGGTTCCGGAGGACGGTGCGGCCGTTGAGGCTGTCGTTGAGAAGTTGTGGCAGGAGCGCTTGTCTGCGGTTCTGCCCAGCATGCGCGCATTCTTGCCGTCGGCCCCGTCGATGGACTTTTGGGCCGAAACTTACTACGTCGTGGCCTCGGAGATCGTTGGAAAGCGGGCGATCGCCTTTACTCCGAAGGTGCTACCCGAGGACGTCGCGGGCGCCGACGTTTTCGCTCTCCAGTCCATCGCGGACCGCATGTCTGCGGACGACGGCGCTGCTGTGGAGGCCCGCGTGGAGGAGATGTGGCTGCAGCACGTTTCCGCGCTGCACCCGAGCATGCGCGCTTTTTTGCCGAAGTCGCCGTCGGAGGAGTTTTGGACTGAGACGTACTACGTCGTGGCGGCGGAGGTACTGGAGGGTCGGGTGGCTGCGCGCGCGCCAGCGTCCATGCATGCTGGGACGCCCGCGGCCGCGTCCGCTGGCTCGGGCGCGCGAACGCTCGCGGCGTCGCTGATCCTCAAGACGGCGCGCGGCGGGGCTTCGTCCAGTCCGGCGAGCAAGGTCAGACGAACCGAGGGCTCAAGGCTGAGCCACGGCGAGTTGGGAGTCGAGGGGGTGTTGGGCGATTTGTCGGTGGAGGTTCGAGCGGCGGCTCCCCGGGCCGATGCCGAAGAGTACATCGGTAGCATCGCGGTGTATGCAGATCGCAGTGTGGAGGGTTATTTCGTGTACGAAGGGAGCGCGCTGGCGCACGACGACAAGCCTCGGCCCGTCGGAAAGGGGGACGCCGGGAAGTCGCCATCCAAGCGCAAGGCGAGCGCGCCCGAGAAGACGACGATGGCCATGGACGTGCTCGTCATGGACCGCACGGGGCCTCTTATCCTGACCTCATGGGACGACGCCGCGAAGCAGTTCTTAGCAGAAGTGGCCGCCAAACAGACGGGAGCGAGGCGGGGCGGGCGGCCAGGTCAGCAGCAGAAGCCGATCATTCGCGTGACTAACGTGCGGGTGAGCAGCTTATCCCCGAGCGACTGGAACGGGGCCATGGTGACGCCGATCCGCACGCTGCACACGAGCTCGGCGCGGAGCCCGCTCATGCCTGAGACCAAAGTAATGGCGCTCGTGACGGCGTCGTCTCCCTTCATGGCTCCTGGGCGTGCGTACGAGGTGCCGGCTCACGGCGTTTGCGTCGACTTCTTCGGCTTGAAAGACAGGTTGGAGGCACCATTTCGGGGAACATTCTCCGGCGTCGTGACAAGTGTGCAGGAGATGGGCGCGACGACTGCTGGCAGTCCGAAGCGCGCGTTTTGCCTGGTGGATCCTGCAGGAGCCTTCATCCAGTGTTGCGCCGTGGGCCATGACGCTGGCAGTCGGGCGCTCGCCGACGGCATGCGCGCCGTGGTCTACCATGGGACAGGGCGGGGGCCCATTGGTAGCGCCCCGGGCATGCTGCACCTTCTCAAGGACGCGCTTCTCATGCCCGTCGCGCAGGTCGACGTTGTCCCGGAGCCGACCATTGACATCGCCATCAAGTGACGGCTTAGGTGTTGCTGTAGATGGCAGAATCTCGTGTTGCTGGCGCCTTTGCGCGACCTGTGCGATCAAGTGCTGGGAGCTGCGTTGCGTTGGCTATTGCAGGCTCGAGGTGGTGGCCTCTTTGATCGCCCAGGGCTCGGGCGCGCCATGGTGCTTCACTCGTCTCGGGCTCTCCGACGGCAGGCCGAGTGCAGAGTTCGCCGTGTTTCTGTAGCATAGCATCACAGTCCATCCATTTCGAATAGTGCCTACTCTGGGCGCGCAAGTAGTTCTGGATGTCGTCTTCAGTTATCTTGTTTCTTCGGCACTGTAGTGAGATTTTCTACGGAAGCGAGCGTCGCAGATGCCTCGCTGGACGATCATCTGCCTCATGGCACACCGCGCGCGTTCTCTTCGGCGCTCAGCTTTGCAGCGCTCTGTGAACTCATGCAACGTGAGACCGAGCGGTCGATCAGCGGCCGCCCAGCTTGAATGTCTGGTGCTGCAATGATGTGCAGTTCATGCGCTCGCATTCTTTCTCAGAGTTTCCATTGCTGGTCGCCATGCATCGAGAGGCGCTCGCATTCTGTCTCAGAGTTGTGGACTTCACCGTCGGCTCTGTAATCCCAGTGCCAATGTTGCGCTTGGGCGAAAAACTTGACGCTGTATCCCTACATATGTTTGCATCCTGGGCCCTTCCCACCCCGCCTCCCTGCCTCTGTGCATCGGTGGGTTTGAATTATTGACGCTTCGCGTTCTCTGCCAGTCCATCCAGGAACAATGCTCAGGAGAGCTGACGGCAGAAAGAGGAAGAGGCGCACATTGAGAAACAGCGCGGGCACCAACGATGAATTGGGAGATCTGGTAGCGAAGGGTGCGGGTGCTGCTGCAGGTGTTGTCTGTTGCCGCTGGTACTGTTGCTGCTGGTACTGCTGCTGCTGGTGTTGCTGGGTCTTGTGCTGCTGGTGCTGTCTGGGCGCTATTGGGGCCCTCTTGGGCCTGTCTTGGGGCTCGCGTGGGCCATCTTGGAGTCATCTTGACGCCATCATGGAGTCATCTTGACGCCTCTTGGCATCTTAGAATCATCCTGGAACCATATTCGGTCATCTTGGATCATCCATTTTTCGAGTCCAGTGCGGGGGTCTGGATGCACGGCTGAGATCGGAGTGCTTCGAGGCGCGGCTCTCAGGACGAAGTCCATATCCGAGTCGGGCCGACCGTGACTTCTCCGGGACATTCTCGGGGTACTTTTCGCTCGAGGGTCTCAGGGGTTGCCCCGCGCTCCAGTTTTTCGACGCGCGCCCAGTCGCGGCGACGAGGAGGGCCCCTAGATGGGAAGAAAGCCTGCAACTTCGATCTTCGAGGATCGGGGTTCCAATATTGGCGCCACCCCTTCCTTCGACATCGATGAAATCCGCTCTACATATGTCTTCAGACTTCTGGCACGTTTCCTACGGCACAGTGTTTCACTCAGGATCGATTGCCGACAGTCCCATACTTCGAAGATGGTCCGACCGCCTTCCTGGGGTGTTTTCGCCGCAACGGCTGGGTACGTGTTGAAATTCTGTTGAAAACACATCCCTGGATGGGTCTGTTGGTTGAGATGTGACGTCAGACTGAGAGCTCCGACGTCGTCATGCTGTCAATTCTGAGTTGTTTGTTGCCGTTCTCGGCCTCCAGAGGCCGTCGCGTTACCCTTATTTAAACCATGTTGGAAATTATCTTGAGATTTCTGAGGCGCTATTGGAACCATATGGTGCCATCTCGGACGCATTTTTTTAGAGTCAAATGCATGTCTCCGGCCAGAGCTGGCCATGATGACGGCGACGACGACGACGACGACGCCCCGCGAGGCAGATATCCACAGCCCCGACAACTGGTTGCGGATGATGGGCTGGTCTTGTGAGCACGCGGGCCATGTACATGAATTGGGATCATGGTTCTAGTAGCTGGTGGTATCTGACCTCGTTCGGACAGGAGGTAATTGCAGAATGGAGTTAGGACAGAGTTGGCTCAAAGAAGTGCAGCCGGCAGTCCTAGATTTCTTACCGTGTGAGTCGCATGTCTGAAAGTTTTGCCAATGCCAATGCCTTTTGAAAGTGCACCTGTAAGGGCAGTCTCTCGGAGGAGGGCCAGATAAGACAAGGGTCGTCGTTTTGGTTGCTGGGGGGTCTTTCGTCGCCACGGATGGGCGATGTTCGGAAAACGCACGCGCTTCGAGCACGGGAGGTGTACAAGGGCCGATGTTGAGCTGATTTGGGACGGCGTTGTCTCACCGCCGTTGTTTTAACTAGCTCTCCTCTGAGTCTGCTGCCAGCGACTGGCAATGCAGCAGAGTGATCTCCGTGAGGAGTGCCCATGGTGTGCCTGCTTGGTCAGTCGATGGAGGGAGCGGTAGAGGGAAGGAGAGGGGGGGAGGGAAGGGAAGGAGAAGGAGGGGAGGGAGGAGGAGGAGGAGGTGGAGGAAGATGAGGAGGGAGGGAGGAGGGACCAGAAGCACTTGTCGTAGCCTGGCTGTGCGATCGGCGTCTCTGGTGCGAAGCAGGTCTTACCCGCTGGCGGCGTCGGGCGGTGATAGCTTCCTTCTGTTCTGTGTCGCACAATTGCAGCAGCATCGCTTCATTCACAAACTGGAACGCATAGACGGGAGCACCCGTCACGTGATACTTTGGAGCTGCATCCGGCCGTGGCGACGAGGAGGGCCTCCGAAAGCCACGAAGCTTCGATCGTGGGAGTTTCGAGGTATTTGAAAAATCAGATCGGCGGATGTCATGTCTGGGGTCGGTCCAGTGTTGCGCAAACCTCGTGTGGGGTGGCGCGCTCCGTGGGCAGCAGTCCGCCGAGCGGCGCGCGGCGTCCCTGCGGGACCGTCTTTTGCTAATGTCGTTTGAAAGTGCTCTTGTAAGGGCAGACTCTCGGAGGAGGGCCAGATAAGACAAGGATCGCCGTTTTGGTTGCTGGGGGGCCCCTTCGTCGCCACGGATGGGCGATGTTCGGAAAACGCACGCGCTTCGAGCACGGGAGGTGTACAAGGGCCGATTTTGAGCGGATTTGGGACGGCGTTGTCCCACCGCCGTTTGCTGCCAGCGACCGGCAATGCAGTATAGTGATCTCCGTGAGGAGTGCCCATGGTGCGCCTGCTTGGTGAGTCGAGGGAGGGGGCGGTAGAGGGAAGGAGGGGGAGGGAGGGGGAGGGAAGGGAAAGAGGAGGGGGGGGGGGAGGGGAAGGAGGAGGAGGAAGAAGAGGAGGGAAGGAGGGGGGACTAGAAGCACTTGTCGTAGCTTGGCTGTGCGATCGGCGTCTCCGGTGCGAACCGCAAAGGCACGCTGGATCACGACTTTCCTGTTATTTCTCTTGCACTCGCATTATATCAGGGATACACTCTTCATTGAGGCGGTGAGCGCCCCGGGTTCCCAGGTGCGTCATGGCAACCACTTGCCAGTCTTACTCGCTGGTGGCGTCGGGCGGTGATGGCTGCCTTCGGCTCCGAGCCGCAAAAATGTAGCAGCATCGCTTCATTCACAAAATGGAATACGTAGAGGGGGTACCGCTGTGAGTCGGGTCGTTGATTTGTTAACGTCCTCCAAGAGTTGTCCTGGTTGGTTTCCAAGGGCGTGGAGCAGAGCGAGGATCCAACGAGGGAGAGTAAGGAATGTGAATCAGGAGTGTGAAGAGCAGGTGGGTGGTAATCAGGAGAGGGAGGGTTAGTAGAAAGAGAACGAGTGGGGCGAGGATCACGAGAGCGCAGAGACGAAGTGGTCCGGCCAGCTTCGCCTGAAATGTCTTCGCAATTCTGGTCGTACAGATGACTCTACTTGAAGTGGTCTACCCAGCGTCGCCTTTTGCCTGAGACATCCTCGCACCCATGGGTGCATATATTTTGCACGACAGGTAGTCTGGCCAGTCTCACCTGAATCTCTCGCAACTCTGCACTCGGATGCGCTTTGCTTGAAGCGGGGCAGCCAGTTTCAATGGAAACATGGTGCCAACCAAGGGCTCAGAGATGGCATGCACGTGGTGGTCGAGCCAGTGCCGCTTGAGACATCTTAGGATCTCTATGCTGTTGCATCGATAGAATCAGTATTGTAGAGCTTCTCAGGTCTGGGGGGCGGTCCAAGGATTCTTTGTGATAGGATGTTCGTTCTAGTGGTCATCGTAGCTGCGTTCGCTTGGAAGCCTTCTCTTTTGAGTACCGTCTGACCGGCTCCAGACGTAAACGACAGAAGTGGAATTGGTGGAAGCGTTGACGATAAAGCAAAGTCTGAAATAGTATGTTGCGGCCCCATTCCTCTGAAAAGGATAATGCGACACATGGAAATGTGGTGATTGCATTGCATTGCATTGCGACCCATTGCATCGGATTGTGTTACGTACCTCGGATTGCGTTGCGTACCAGCGCATTGCATTGCATCCCTTACGCATTGCATTGCGTTGACTTGCGCTGCTCTGCGCTTTTCGGCTGACGTATCGCTGTGTGCTTCGCCTCTCATGTTCCCGCGTTCTCGCAGGCCCGTCTCCGCACTGCTCATGAAAGGATATTGCAACACATGGAAGTTCGGTAATCGCATTGCATTGTATTGCAGGCCATTGCATCGGATTGAGTATACTACAAGTGCGTTGCATTGCATCCCTCATGCAGTGCATTGCGTTGACTTTCCTTAGACCGCATTGCAACTGAACTCCTTCTCAAACCTGGCGCAGGTAAATCGCGCGGAACTGCCCGGGGGAAGCGATCGGAAAGCCGTCTGACTGGCAGTCGGCGCGGTGCTCTGCGTCCAAATGTCAGTAGTTATGGCACTGCCGTTGCACTGCATTGCTCTGCTCATCCGTCGAACTGCCCCTGTTCAATAGCATCCGTCGCGCGGGACCCCCGCGTTGGAACATGTATCCCTGATTTGCACTGTTGGGGTCCACTCGTCTTGTCGAGGGAGTGCCCCGTGCGGAGTAGGAGGAAACTCCCGCGGCGTTGGACCAGGGCACAGACAGAGAATCATGATTGGCGCTGTTGGGATCCCTTCGGCTGTTCTGGGGAGTACCCCGGGCGGAGTGGCAGGAAACCCCTGCGGCGTTGCACGATGGCTGAGACAGAGAATTTGTCGACTTGTTCGTAACAATTTGGCCCCAAGGCGGACGGAGTGACGTTCCGAGCGACGCTCTGCGTGTCGTCAGCCTCGGTGGGGGCCGCCATGCCTCGTGTGGCGGCGCCTCCGACGGTGGCCTCTGCGAAGGGGCGGCCATTTGTACCATGTGGGATGGCAGTGGGCATGGGCACCCGGCGACCGCCCGCCAGCCTCGCGGCCGTTGCGAGGGGGCGGTTCAGGAGGTGCAGAACTGACGGGGATGGCGCCTGCAGCATTCACGCAGTGTTCGGTGCGTCATTCCCTGAAGGTTATCGACGCCTTGGTGCGCGCGCATTTCTGGCGCAGACGTTGGGGCAGACAGCGGACGAGTTCAAGGTTCGCATGGGCGACGTGAACCTGCTCGAGGAGGTCGTCAGCGCGCTGTGGAGCGACGTGCTGAAGCCACAGGCCAAGTTGGAAGCGGGACTGGATGCTGGAGCTCACGCTTTGTTTGTGGAGGCGCGGCTCATATGGGAACGTTTGGCGCGGGATGCACCCGGCCTTCAGGCGGCTTGTGTGGGGGCCGTCGCGCAGGAAGCGCAGGCGTACGCAGTGTTCGCGGCGCAGAGGGCGGAGATTGTGGAGGCATTCAAGCCTCTTTGCGCTCCAGAGATGAGGGATTGCTTCTTACGCCCATTGTTGGCCACGATGGGGCTCGAAGATGAATATTTGGATGAGCGCTGGGGTGACGCAGGCGCTGGGCAGGGCATGTGCAAAGCTGATGTTATGTTTGGGGAGTGCGCAGAAGGGCAGTTGTTCAGAAGGAGTGTGGTTGAGTATTGCGGGAGTAACAACTTGACGACGTTCCTCGAGAAAGTGTTGGACTCCATCAGCCGGGTTCCGGACGACTTCATCGGGGTAGTCGCCGGGCCTGCGTCCATCCTGAGCGAGCTGTTGCGACATGTACCTCGATTCGAGGCCCTGTCTTCGGTTGAGCCGTTCCCATATTTCCTGGATGGAGTGTTCCCGCACTACGTGCAAGCCATGCAGCAGGAAGATTTCTTCTTGAGTGATCTGGAGTTATTAGCCGTGTGTCAGTGTGCAGGGCGGAATGTGGCGATTGCGCGGTACGATAACGCGCAGCAGACACTCACCCTGCATCGGTGGGCGTCGCCGGCAGGCATGGGCGGAGAATACACGTGGGTTGCCATTCACGCGCGGGACAACGTCGCCGCAGTGAGGAGTCACTTCGAACGGCTTCAGCGGGCGGAGCCAGCGAGCGAGTCTGGCGGAGCGGCTGCTGCGCGGCAGCTTGGGGTCGGTTCCGGCAGAACTGGCCACCCACCGCGTCCGCCGCATGCGGAGCAGCCGCAGCACGCAGTCGGCGCCGAAAGAGATGCAGCCGCTCGGGGAGAAGGAGCGGGCAGTGACGGGGCGCCGCCACCTCCGCCCCCCCCGCATCCAGAGCCGCGCCGCTCACGGAGGAGGACTGGATCCGAGCGCCTGCATGGATCTCTGCCAGAGCAGCCAGCGCCTGAGGTTCTCGGACCAGGTGTGGATCCGCAACAGCGCGCGGCTGGCAGGCAAGGGGCCGGCGCAGGCGGAAGGGCCGCCGCGGCTGGCCCGCAGTCGCAGTCTGTCGCTGAGAGGTCTCGGAAGCCGTGCGGCGGCCAGGAGCGCAACGACGGCAGCCTACCTGGAATGGGGGGCGCAGCGCCGTCGTCAGAGGCGCGCGGGTCGGATGAGGCGGCGTGGGAGGAGTGGCGGGGGCCAGACCTGTGCCACGTCGTGTGCCGTGCAGATTTCCAGAAGAAGTACGAGTTTCAGAAGTGGCTGGACGTCGCGGAGTCGCTGTCAGATGGTTGCGTCCGCGCGCGGCCAACTCTCTGCAGGGATGACGGTGATGTGTCGTCGGCGGCGAAGTCTGCAGGAGTGGCTTGTGCGTTCCGCGGCTGCAGTTGGCAGTGTGCCGACGGGAATGCCACGGCGGAGCAGGTGCGTCGCGCCGTGGAGTACCCGTGGGATGCGGCTTTGCGGGAGCACGTGGACGAAGCGCACGGGGCGGCCATAGAGGCGGTCGTGCAGTCAGTGTACCCAGGAGCCCGGGTGGACAGCGAGAGGATTTGGAGTCTGTATTGTGAAGCCATCGCTTGTCGCGAACGGACATCATTTCCTGCAGTGGGGCTGAGTGTGGATCGGCGCTGCATGGAGTACACTCTGCAGGTGTACAACGACGCGTGCGTGCGCAGCCTGATCTGTTTCGCATGCGCCCGCATATGCTTAGACACAGGGAGCTTCTGGTCTGACATCGGGTACGTGAGTGGGCAGTGGTTGTTCGGTCTTCCTGCGAAAGCTCTGAAGCAGAACTTTTCGATGGAGCTGTTCCAGCAACGGTACTGCCAGTCTGGCACGCCGCTGGCGCCGCTTGGACCAGGCATGCGGTGCCCAGACTTCGGCGATTGGACCCTCGACATAGATCCCGAGGTGTTCGAGCGCGCCATCGCCGGCAACTTCGGAGACGCGCCTGGGAGGGGGCGCGGGGTGCTGGATTTGAGAGAGACGGCGCTCATTTGCTGCCCTGAAGATCACGAATGTTCGCGAGGGTGCCCAGCGAGGACGCGCGGGCGCCAGCGCGGGTCAGGAAACCTGCGGTCGACGGGCACAGCGCTGCGGCCGATGCTTCGGCGAAGTCTCGGTGGGGTGGGGCGGGGTGGGGTGGTGGCGATGGGAGTGGGGGCACAGCGGCCGCCTCCGCTGGGAGTGCGCGCGGGAGACGCATCGGGGGTGCATCGGCAACGAAGTGCCAGCTATCGACCGCAGTTGGGGCTTCCCGCGCTTTGGCGGTCGCATAGGAAGCGGCTTTGCTGGAGCTGCCGTGTTCCAGTGTGCAAGTCTTGCCGGCTGACGATGGAGCGGAACGAGGTGATCCCTATGGGTCTCGCGAATGACAATTGGTACGGGTACGTCGAGAAGTGGATACACGAGAAGAACGTCACGTGGATGGAGAAGACATGCGCGTCCCGATACTGGACAGGGCTGATGCTTTTCTCGATAGATGTGCGCCAGGCGCAGAGGAGCAAGCGCCCGAAGCATTTGTTGCATGCCCCGCTGTTTCAGAACGAGGGGCGGGTTGCGTACAAAGGCCAGCTGTTCAGCGCCCCCATGGACTGGGCGAGCATGGTGGAGCAGATGCAGAAGCTGGAGGCGGGCGCCGTCCACATCTCGCTGCCTGTGACTGGGGAGGTGCTTGCGAACAGGGTGCGTGTCGTGGTAACGTCTGGCCTCGTGGACCTGAACGCTCTCTTGAGGGAAGCGACAGTTCGGAGAAACATCGTAGTTGAGCTGGTCGCCATGCACAAGAGCGCCAACCAGCCGGGGTACAATGTAGACATGGACCAGGTTCGGCAAGAGGCTCTGAAGTTGGCTTCGACAGATGCTCCAGTGGTGCCGAACGGGCTGACGGATGTCCTAGATCTTGCCGTGCCAGAAGACGCCCCCTTCCTCGGCGTGGACAAGGCCGCGACACCAGCGGAACGCAACAGCACCGTTGGCGACTTGGGGCGGGAGCTTGATCAAGGGAGGCCCATGCTGTTGATGCCGCAGCGAGATTCGGACGTCGGGAGGAACGTGGAAGCGAGCAGGGAAGAGGCTTTTGCGCAGTTTTCTGAGTTGAATTTGCGCACGGGCTCGAACCTGCTCGATCAGTTTCGGACGGAGTACATCCCGCAGGTATTCAACATCACGTTGCCGTGGTGCGTGGGCGGCCCAGATTTTCCGCAGCAGGACCGCTGGCGACGTAAGACTGAGTTCGGGGCTCCGCCAGTGTCCTTGCACGCTTTCGACGCCATGATGGCATCGCGGTGCGAGGGCCAGATACGGCAGGATCGGGACTTCAGTCCGGGTCTGCGGAGTTTGTCGTTCGTCACGAAAGGGAACCTCGGAGTGTCGATGTCCCTTTCACGGGCTTTGCGCAAGGGGCGGCGCGAACGACGTGCCCGACCCGCAGATCGGGGCAGCTGTGCAGCGCGTGTACAAATTGCTGCATACAGGACCCGAGAGCAAATCCTTGGGCGCAGGGAGAGGTTAAAGGGAAATTAGGACACACAAATAAATACACACAAATAAAAATATCCCCCATATTTTCCTATATTTTCTGGGTTTTTGTCTTCCCCCCCATTTCCCATATTTTCCCATATTTTCCTGGGAGTCGACGATTAATTGTGTCTGTGTGTTTCTTTCCCTCCTGAAGGACCCGAGAGCAAATCCTTGGGCGCAGGGAGAGGTGGATGGGGGGTGGGAGCCGGGCGGGGGGGGGGCCCTGATAAAATTGGACGAGCCCTGCAGGAGAGTATGAAACAAGTAGTGGGCAGCGGAAGAAGGTGGCCGGCGACGTGTCTAAGATCGATCGGATCATCGGCCTCACGGCGGAGGAGAAGGCGCTGCTGCGGAACTACAGGTTCATGTCGAGCCGGTTGGCAGGGACGAGGCAGATAAGGAGCAGCATACGCCACATCGTATTCAGCAGCCGCATATTTTACGGCGTGCCTGTGTTCATTACGTTCACACCAAGCGAGCGCCATTCGGGTCTGGCACTGCACTTGTACCGTGGGCGCCGCGCCGACCCTGTTTTCGCTGCCGAGAGGGAGGACGTCCGAAAATGCTTGGGGGCGAAGCATCCGAGTTTGTGCCCTGGCGGAGGCCCGGACGGCGGGGAGGACCTGGTGGCGGTGGAGCTGCCCGAGTACGACGTGCGGCGCGGCATCACCGCTCGCGATCCGTTGTGCTGCGTGCGGGCCTTCCAAGTCATGACTCGCGTCGTGCTCCCAAGCTTGTACGGGTTCCGCATGTGTGCGAATTGCCCACACTGTGCATCGACGGGCAGTCCATGCATGGATGTGTTCGGGAGCAACGCGACGCCGATGGGGGGCGCGGCAGGGCGAGCTGATGCCATGGTGGGCGCAGTGGAAGCGCAGAAAGCGGAAGGTGTGCTGCACGTGCACGCTTTTCTGTATCCATCTGGCTGCGGCACAACCCGCCGCCGCGAGGTCGCGGCGCCCACTGAATCATATGGGAACTTCTCGTGTGGTGGCGTCGAATAGGTTTTGTATTGGAGTGTCCCCTGGTTGCCCGGCCGGTGTTGGGGGGCATTGTCGTGGTCAAATCGGCAGTGCCGCCCGAGGGGCCTGCACGTCGAGACATTGTGAACGCGCTGAGGTGGTCCAGCCCGTTACGCCTGAGACATCGTCACAAGTCTGTGTTCTCAGACGACCAGATTTGAGATGGTCCAGCCCAATTCGCCTGAGACATCCTCGCATCTCTGGGTGCCCAGCGCTACGCGAGAGGTGGTGGGGCCCATTTCACCTGAAATGTCCTCGAACCTGTTGGGTTTGGAGATGCCATGTCCTGAGGTGGCTTCGCCCGCTCCGCATGACATATTCTTGCCACTTTCGGCTTGGAGATGCCTGCCGCGAGGTGACCCAGCCAGTTTCGCTTGAGACATTCCTGCAACTCTGCGCATAGAGATGCCGCGTGCTACGGGGTCGAGCCAGTGTCGCATGAGACGTTCCCGGGATTCCGAGTAGCCGCTGAGGGGAAATGCCAAGAGGAGGAGGAGGAGGAGAAGGAGGAGGAGGAGGAGGAGGAGGAGGCCGAAGTTGAAGCGTCCATGGCTGGAGCATGCGCGCAATGCGCGATGGCGGACTTGCAGATGGTTGGCCAGTTCTCTACTCTGTCGGATCTGGGGCGCATGCTCCGGGAGAAGCTCATATCCGCGGACGCTTTCAAGGAGTTCGTCAGCTACAGTCGCTGCGCGTCGTACCCGTCGGTGGAGCAGTTCGAAGCTGAGAGGGAGGATGTGGAAGCTGCTTGGCCAGCGTTTGCGGGAGACATGGCATTGAGTCGTCTGCCAGCGTTTTTTTGGAAGGCTCGAGGTGCGGATGCTGGCGCTGCAGAGTGGGCAGACGAGTACGAGAAGCGATTGCAGCACTGCCTGTCCCGCATGAACCATCACGTGCACCCCAAGTGCGAGCGGACGGGTGAGAGGCGGCCGCTGCGGTCGTGTATGCCTAAAGGTAAGAGCGGGTGCAAGGCCGATTTTCCGCTGGAGAACCAGATGTGCAGGCAGCCGGTGCTTGTGTGTCGCTGCGTGGCCGTTTCCCGATGCATGCCAATGACAGGGCCGCGGAGCGCTTTAGGGACAGTGTTGTCTGCCCGGAATAGTGAATGGTTGAACGCGGGCCCACGAGCGCTCATTGCATTTGCTGGGAGCAACGCCGATGTGAAGTTCCCGCATCGCTTGCCTATTCTCCCCGAGTCCCACGAGGTATTGGTGTTCGACGCGAGGAGACACACATGCTACGGGGGGGGGGACCTGGCAGCCCAGGCGAACGATCTGCAAGCGGCCATGGCGTTGGCGGCAGGCTACTTTGGCGGGTACTCGTCGAAGATGCAGGACATTGGGCAGAAGGAGATTCAGAGGCTGAGCGCGACGTTGGAGAGAAAGGTGGCCTCCGATGGAGCCCGCTCAACGAACCGAACGGCGGCGCAGGAGTTCCAGCACTATTCTCGGCGCCTCGTCCGGGATTTGGAGTGCAAGGGCATTGTGCGAACTTCTCTGGAGTCCTGCCTGTTGTCGCTGCACGCGGACCACCCAGACGCGCTCATGGCGGAGTGCATTCGGACGTTCCCCACGGTGCGGTTTCCAGCCGTGGACCTGCTGAAGCGCGAGGAGATCGAAACGGGGAAAGTAGTGGGCAGAGCAGTCGCGTCGGGCATGCGGCCGGGGGGGGGGAAGTTGAACTTCATGTACACGGAGGCTCCGTTTGCGCTAATGTACGGGTTTCGGGGCACGTCTCACAATGTGGATGTATTGAGCCCGTACGAGATGTTATTGCACTGGTCCATGGAAAAGATCCACCCCCCTCTGGGCCAGCAAGAGGTGTATCGAGCAGTGATGACAGATGCGGGGCGTCGGTTTGCGAAAGAGTGCCGGGACGGAGGGATCCGGTGCAACTACAAGAGCGGGGACCACTTCGTGGCGGTGGAGGCGCCCGGGAGGATCTTGCTGCCAGATGTCCCAGAGCTGCGGGGGCTTCGGCACGCGTGGTGTTGGGAGCGGAGGCACCGTCTGCACCTGCCCACGTGGACGTTTGCCCCGACGCCTGGCACTTCGCTCTCGCAGGAGGAGAACGCGCGTCGGCTGAGCGTGTACATGCGCCCGTGGTGCTTGACAGAAGTGGACGCGAAATGGTGGAACCCAATACTGTCTGATCTTGGGAAGTGCATCGCCGTCGACGGGGAGGACGTCCCGGCGTGGCTGGACATGCTGAACAGGCAAGGAAGTACGGAGGCAGCAGAGACGCCACGGGGAGAGTGCACGGGGTCGGATGTTGCAGTGAAACGTCGCCGGTTTACAACGAAGGGGCCCCCTGCGGAGGTCGTGGAGTCGGAGACGTACTATTCGTATCGATCCTCGTGGGAGAAGTACTTGGACGGGTACGTCGTGTCGAAGACGAGCCAGCGGTACATCGTGAACTTGTTGGCCGCAGCGTGCACAGTCGCCAGGGAGGAGCACATCGACTCGTCTGACGGGAGTTCCGAGGAGTCGTGGAAGAACGAGGACACGCGGGCAGGGTCGATGGATGTTGTGCACAAGGCGCTGAATGGGATGGCGCGGTTGGATGCGACCGAACAGTCGACGGGTTTCGGCCGCCACGCAGACATCATCAACATGGGCCGGGCGCTCTGGCAGACGCCACCTCTGGGAGAACGCGTCGCGCAGCGCATCGTGGAGGTGGAGTTTGACAGCCGCGGGTATCCTGCTAGCGAAGAGCTGCGGAAGGCGTTCGCGAAGAAGAAGAGCATGGTGGAAGACAGACCAGCTCCGTACCGCGGAGTGACGATGCCGTTCGCGAGTCTGTCCGTCGTGGACTACGGGCGCAGGATGGACGAGTGGCTCGCGCAGCTGCAGAGGGAGGGCATGGCGCCGGAGCCAGAGGACGTAGCCGTCATCGAGGAGGTCATGCGGCGGGTGCGGGTGGAGTTTGAACTCGAGAAAGAAGGGTGCGAGTTGCCGAAGGGGCACGCCGATCGGGAAGCTCGAGAGGAACCCGTTCGCGGTTTTGTTCACGGGGGGCCAGGGACGGGGAAGAGCCGACTCATACACTGGATCACCAGAATGTTCAGGGAGGCGTTGCACTGGGAGCACGGCGTGCAGTTCCTCTGCGTTGCGTTCCAGAACAGAGTGGCACACGCGATGAACGGTGTGACGATTCATTCTGGCGGCGACGTTGCAGTGGGGGGCGGTGACAGGAGTTTGTCTCACACTGACGTGGACGTTCTCTTTACTCGAAACCAGGCTGTGCGGTGGTTGCTGATAGATGAGGTAGGCATGGTGGCGGACACTCTGCTGGGCGCGTTGGACAAGCACCTGTCGGACGCGGCGCAGGTGAACCGGTATCGCAGGCGTTCGGACAAGACCTACAGGCCATTCGGCGGGTACAACGTTCTTGCCTTTGGGGACTTCTACCAAATCCCGCCGATCCCTGCTTCTGCCGCAGTGTTCTTGCCGCCGAAGGATGGGAAGACATCGCAGGAAAAAGCAGCTCTGGAGTTGTTCTGGAGCAGCGATCCGCGCGTCGGTCTGACGCACTTCTGGGAGCTGGTGATTCAGAAGAGAGTGACGGCGGATCCGTGGTACAATTCGGTGTTGCAAGAGGCGCGGGAGGGGCGCATGTCGGAGGAGTCGTATCATTTCCTGATGGGCATGCCGACGGCGCACGCGGGGTGCTGGCCGTTTGCGGCCGGATGCACGTGCCAGGAAGGCAGGTGCAAGACGCTGGACGCGGTGTGGGCGGACATGAAGCTTCGCGGGGCGACCTGGCAAGCCATGCGGGAGCTGGAGTGCGCAGAGTGCCAGTCTGAGCGTGAGAGGAGGAACCGGCTGGTGCTGCCGGAGGACCAGCGCGTAGTGCAGGAGCCCTTCGTGTCAGCACCGTACATGCACAAGAACAACGACCCGAAGTACCACGCTATGCTGCTGAGGGCGGCAGAGTTCGCGAAGGCCCACGAGCTGCATACCCTATGGTTCACCGCTCAGGATAAGCCGGACAACCCAGCGCAGATTGCGAAGACACCGGGGAAGCTCAAGCAGGGTCTGGAGAAGTTGCTCATGCTCCACGATCAGAAAACGGCGGGGATTCCAGGCGTTAACATTCTGTATGTGGGTATGAAGGGCCGGACGACCGAAAAAGTGTGCAAGGCGAAGGACATTGTGATTCTCAAGCACATGTCTTGCGAGTTGGTCGGGTGGGAGCTCCACCCCGCCGATCGCGTTCGAGTGGCGGGGTCGGAGAGGTTCCTGAATTACTTGCCCCGTTGCCTGTACCTCCGCGTGGACGGCGCGACATGGAACGTGGATCCGAAGTTGGGCCCTGGCGTATTTCCTCTGCACCCTGTGCAACGGACGTGGGAGTTATGTAGAGAGCCTCGTCGGCAGCTCCGTCGGATAGTCGAGTCGTCGTCGGGAGAGGGAGTGGAGAAGGAGAAGGGCGCGAAGGGAAAGCGGGAGAGAAGGATAATGTGTAGGGGGGCAGAGGAGGCGGGTAGAAGTGACGACAGGGGGGGATGGAGAGTGGACAGCGAGAGGGTCGGAGGGTGCGCAGTGGCCGACGGAGCGCCGAGCCGGCGCGTGCGGAAATTCAGCGTCGGGGGCGAAGATACGGCGCACGGGTTTCACGTGGATCCCGGACTTCGCCAGCACGGCGTTCATGATGCAGGGGGCGACCTTGACGGCCGGGCTCGCCGACTGTGGAGACGTCCTGGATCTGGTCGGCTCCTCCGAGGCGATGACCGCGTACGTTATTCTCTCGCGGCTGACGTCGGCAGAGGGTTTGCTATTGCTGCGCGCTTTCGCACCTGAGCTTTTCCGACAAGGCGCCGCGGCGGGGCCCCACTGCTTGTTGAAGTTGCTGCGCGCGCGGCATGGGCCAGACGCAGCGACTGCAGGAGGGCCTGCAGGAGAGGCTCAGGAGTACGGCAGAGCTGAGGCGACGGAGGAGTATGCCACGATGGTGGCTGCGCAGGAGGCTGGCAGGGAGCGGAGGAAGCAACGAGGTCCAACGTGGGCTTGCTGGTGCTGTCGCCTGGCGTTTCCAGCGGAGGGTTTCGGAGCAAAGCCGCGGCATCGGGGAGACGTCGGGGAGAAGTGTCTGGGTTCGGGGCATTGGCGCGAGTGCAAGGCGTGCGCGGACGCGTTGTGTAGCGAACGGGCAAAGGATGCGGCGGCGACCTTCCTGCAGAAACAGTGCATTTCGTGTCAGCATCTACAGATTATAGCGCTGTTCGAGGAAGGGAGTGACGAGTGCAACGCGTGCGTGCTTGCCGGCAGCTACGAGGTGTACGTCTGCGCCAAGTGCGGGGAGTACGTGTCAGGCGTGCACGCGTTCAGGATGCCAGGGGCAGAAGTGGCGCATTGCTGTTCCAAGTGTTGCAAAGACCAGTGCGTCTTCGAATGCACTGTGTGCGGCACGGAGAAGCCAGTGATCAGTTTCCGAGGCCAGCCTCGCCAAGTTCGCAGACAGGCCATCCGTCGGTGCGCGGAGTGCGAAGTGTGCGTCGTCTGCAAGGAAAGGGTCGAGGATTACAGGAAATTCGTTTGCAATGGGCGGGTGTGCGCGATGTGCGCACCTGTGAAGTGCGAGGTGTGCGAGAGGACGCTGGCGAAGGACAGCTTTCCGCGGTGCGGGCGGACGCAACAGAGGGGTGCTGAGCGGCATGTCCGGCGGTGCCTGGAATGCCACGAGTGTCCCGAGTGCAGGCAGGTGCTGGACAAGCAGTGCTTCTCGAAGGCCGAGAAGGTTTGCAGAGAGTGTAGCGCGCGTCTAACGTGCGAGGTGTGCGAGAGGATGCTGCCGAAGGACTCCTTTCCGAATGGCGGGCGGCAGCGGCAGCGGGGAGATGAACGGCCTGTGAGGAGGTGCTTGGAATGCCACAAGTGTTCAGAATGCAAGCAGGTCTTAGACAGGAAGTGCTTCACGAAGGCCGAGAAGGCGTGCATGCAGTGCGGCGCGGCAGCAGAGAAGTGCGAGGTGTGCGAGAGGATGCTGCCGAAGGACTCCTTTCCGGATGGCGGGCGGCAGCGGCAGCGGGGAGCTGAACGGCCTGTGAGGAGGTGCTTGGAATGCCACAAGTGTTCAGAATGCGAGCAGGTCTTAGACAGGCAGTGCTTCACGAAGGCCGAGAAGGCGTGCATACAGTGCGGGGCGGCAGCAAAGAAGTGCGAGGTGTGCGAGAGGATGCTGCCGAAGGTCTCCTTTCCGGATGGCGGGCGGCAGCGGCAGCGGGGAGCTGAACGGCCTGTGAGGAGGTGCTTGGAATGCCACAAGTGTTCAGAATGCGAGCAGGTCTTAGACAGGCAGTGCTTCACGAAGGCCGAGAAGGCGTGCAGACTGCGCGGCGCGCTGGCGACTTGCCCGTCGTGTGGGGCGACGAAGAGCCCGACAGAGTTCGACGCGGAGGTGTTGCGGCATGCGCGGAGACACGGCCGGGGCGCAGTACGCCGAGCCTGCAAGAGCTCCACGGGGCCCGCTGCGCGGAAGAAGGTGAAAGCAATGTAACCGACCCGGACGCAGCGATTGCTGGAAGACGGAGGGTGCGACGTCGGGTCGGCGGAGCGCTGAGCCATTGAGGGGAAAGTGAAACGACATGTAGGGGTGTGATTTGACGGATCCAGAGCAAGGAGGGCTGGAAGAAAAAAACCGTCGCTGATGCTCTGGCGGTTGGCCATATTGTAGCATCGCTGGCGCTTGCTCGCGTGCTCGGGGGGGCATTTTGGGGGCCTCCTGGGGCCGCTTGGGGGCTTCTTGGGAGTTTCCTGAGAGCCTCTGGGGGGTCTCTTGGGGCCTCGTAGGGGCCTCTTGGGACCTCCTGGGGGCTTCTTGGGGCCGAGGGCTGGAAATGTTGTTTCGTGTTCCCCCTCTTGGGACGTTCTTGGGGCCCTCTTGGGCCGTCTTGGAGACCTCTTGGGCCGTCTTGGAGCCGTCTTGGGCCGTCTTGGGGCTCTCTTGGGGGCCTCTTAAGCCCTCTTGGGGCGATCTTGGAGTCGTCTTGGGCTGTCTTGGGGCTTCGGGAAGCGGAAAAGGTGGAAAAGCCAAAATATGTCCAAAACCTAAGGAAAAGCACTGAATTTTGCCTCTTGGGGCCCTCTTGGGAGTACGCTTGGAGACCTCTTGGAGCGTCTGGGGGCCATCTTGGGCGTCTTGGAGCGATCTTGTGGCATCTCGGACGCCTCGTGTACCATCTTGGGGACCTCTTGCGGGCATCTTGGTTTTGTTTGGGTCCTCGGGGACGTTTTCGGAGCCCTGTTGGTGCGCTCGTGGAGCGCTCGGGGGGACCCGGCCGGGGACCGGCCGGGGACCGGCCGGGACCTGGTCGGGGTACTTTTCGTCTGGGGACCCCCAGGGGCCGCCCCGCGCGCGCGAAGTAGAAACATTGTAGAGCAGTTACCGGAGATCTTAGCACGCCTCTGGCCCGTTGGGCCGGCGAATATCGGGGAGGCGCACGGCAGGGCCGCAGAACG